>CXYZ01006865.1:2887708-2900102 GCA_900006705.1 Sonneratia caseolaris
AATATTTTAAAAAATTAAACTAATTAACCAAATCGTTTAAACTTAATAACAAAATACATTATTTCACCTTAAAAAATTGTACTATATCACATCGTTTCATCTTAAATAATGTTTTAATATTTGATTTGATTCAGTTCACAATCATTTTGTGCATCCTTGCCAACTATCTAAGCAAAACCCACAAAGGCATCTAATGGAACGGGATCACCATGTTGTAGTATTTATATAGTGGCACTATTGGATGAAATATTATCGATTATTATTTGATACATTGTTATCCGCACTATAATTTTTTTTATTTGATAGCTAAAATTTTCACCTGCAAGATTGAATTAGATTTTTTAAAAAGAAAAATGTTATTGGAAATTTTATTTTATTTTGGTTGATGAGTCACCACCTACAACTTGGGTCATTAAGACGTGGAGTGGAAGCAGAAGCACGCGGAGTGGAAATAGCAATGTGAGGTCCAAGGACACAGTGGCTAGTAGCGATGAAAGAAAAACCAAAATATACCGAAACCCGAAAAAATCAATCCAAGACCGACCAAAAGATTAGGTTTTTTTAATTAAAAAGACCCATTGAAAAAGTTGGATCAAATTATTTATTTAAAAAAAAAATCAGACCATCCGAACTATCTTCACCCGTAAGGGCTAGTGCCTGGTTGTCTAGTACGTACGTACAACGGCACTCTTGACGGGACGGGAGAAATTTCGCCATCTGTTTACTCCGAACTACTGTGTTTGTTTTGTCTGAATTTTAGCATTGCCCTTGCCAAGTTGGATGCAATATTTTTGTTTAGTAAATTGACCCCTTTTTGTTCCATTTTGAACTATTATCAGTTTTATTCTTATCCTATTTTATCTTTGCAATCGTATGAAGTTTTCCAAAAAAACAGAGAAGAAAAAAAATCACCATTTTTAGTCCTATCTGTTAAATCACCTTAACGGACAGCACAACGGTGTCCAGAACGAGTCACATGACGGCAGAAGGCCCAAATCGACAAAGTATCAAAGATGGCAGGTTGCTGACAGTGGTGCCTTCGATCAGAACTACCGCCAATGATGTAGATAGTCATCGGAGCCTCGTGAGTTAACGGGTAGCCTCGTGCAGGGGTCGACCGGTGACAGCCAGCAGGACCACAGTCCTGAGATTTGAATTGGTAAAAGAGAAATCTCACCCAACATGGTTAGGATCTAGAAAATCCACCCAAGGGGAGCGAAATTCATGAGAAATTCAAGGTGGAATGAAAGAGTCGATTCCAAGGGGGACAGTTGGATATGAAGCGGCACAGAATCTTACAATTTTATTTTATAAAAAAATTAAAATCAATGATAATGGTCAATGCCCCCATTAGTTTGTGTTTGACGGCACCCTTTTATGTCTATTCCATGCGACGGGGTCGTTGATTACGCCGAGAGGAGGACAACGGAGACAAGATAAAAAGATGACCAATAATGTGCCCAGCGCTTGATTATCAGTACACTCTCCAGGAGCCGTCAACGTTAGCCTGGCTTAGAAAAATGACCAGAGGCTCGATTTTTCTTCTTGTCTGGGTCGCTTTTTCTCATCTATTACTCAATTAAAATTCCAATCACTCTACACCTGGCCATAATAATCTAACAAATCAATAAAGGGATTATTAAAATAAAAATAAAAATAAAATTACTGATATTAATTTGAATTTTGTAAATATGATAATTTTACAACTAAAAGGGTTTTTACTTTGCTGATGAATAGATTAAATTCGAGTATGAAATAATTAAAATTTATTAGATTTTATGAAGATTTAGTTGTTAAGTAAGGTGATAACTAATACGTTGTAGAATACATGTGATGGATGTTGACGCAGCCATTAATAATATCAAAGATCTCAATTTATCGGGCTTCGTTTTGTGGATTTCTGATGCGATAGTCCGTCACGCGCGAGCAAACGCGAGGTAAAATAATATCGCGATAAAATGGAGCCTTGACCGATGCTGTATGGAGTATGGACGGTCAGCTACTCCCTCCGACATCAGTGGCCGAGTAAACAAAGTAGGAGTCGCGCCGTGGACTCGGTTGACCTCCTCAACCAATCAGCGCGCTCCGAAGGAATCTATCCACGCTGGACTCGCGTGTAGCGTGACCGACTTGACTCACTGACCAGTAGTGTGACGTCAGCAGCCGTACTCCCATGAGTTAGTCATTAAACTTGCGATTTAATGGTGACCGCTGCAAATATAACACTCGATCACCCGATCTCTTTTGATCAGATGAAAATCCAATAATAGCAGTTTCTCGCCGGGGGTGCAATTGGTTCGAGTATTCTGGGGGCATTACGAGAAAAATGTATTATAATATAAAATTATTATATTTGATGAAATTTAATTAATTAAGAGATGAAATAAAAATATAATATTATCATATTTTGGATTAAGAATATTCATTTTTTTTACAATATTTTCTTCATACATATTCTTTTTCTTCCACTATTTTCCCAAATATCCCATCAATGCAATGGTGGGCCCATTGGAATTGAGGAATTTCACCATTCTGCCACTGTAACGGCCCAAATCCCTCAACCCGACAAATGCATATGAGCCGGAAAAGTTGAATTGTCATTCATTTCGTAGCTAAACACCAGAAAGTATAATGTAATGTTGCTACTTTTCCTATAATCGAGCTCGATTGCAACAAACCAAACACCATCTAAGATTAATGTATTTTATTAGAATAACTTTTTTGATGCACATCAAATTTTAGATTAATGATAAGAGATTAAAAAAAATTTGGGGGTATTTTGTTCTCTCTCACTCCCTTGTAAGTTTGAAGAGGATAGATATATTTGGAGGAAAGCCAGAGGTCATGATTATGGGGGTGGGAACCCACTGGTAAAGTCTGTAGTCTGTTTTTTGACCAAATCTTGACACCCTTTTCCCCTCTTCTCTCACCTACTGGCAAAGATGCGAGCGAACCGGGAAGACTTGGTAGCATCACCGAGAAAGAGAGTTGGCTTTGCTCCTGAGATTGAAGCTGATGATGTGATATACTGATTAACACAAGGAACGCAGCCGATATGGCTTGGAGATTCTTCGGTTCCGGAGATGAATCGGTGAATTAGATGATGAACCAAATGCTCAAATTCCCTCGACGATGGCTTGAGCAAAACCAATACCCCAAAATTATGCAATTAGACAAAAGGGAGACCTTCATCTCGTAGAGCTGGCGGAAAGCCAATCGGCATTGAGAGAGAGAGAGAGAGAGAGAGTCGTACCCTGAATTTGCTGAATAAGAATACGAAGAACGAACTCCGTCGCTCAGTGAAATCAATGGAGAAGGACGAAGATGGAGAAGCCGCCGCCCCGTTCATCAGTGCGAGAAAGGTAAATGACGATGCAGAAGAGGTTGGGCTTGGGCTCTTCCAAAGGAAACTGGCATGGGCTTGTGATGGAGACCTGACTTGAGTAACATATGTCTCAGTTCCTGGTTATTCCAATGGATTTAGGAGAGATTTTCAGTGCATTATCGAAGATCGAAAATACTCGAATGAGAGGTTTGATGCAGTTATATTATTACTTTTCTTATACTAAAGTATTTTAAATTTAATTCTAATTGGTAATTTAGAAGAGATTTGATACAATTATATTATTATGTGTTGTTTCTTCTCTCTCTTCATATTACTGCTTCCTCCAATACNAGTTGTTGCTTCTCTCTCTCTCTTCATATTACTGCTTCCTCCAATACTACACCCTTTCAGGTGCAGCACCACTAAAGTTCAAGATGCCATACTGTATTACCACCATCCTTGGTGGTAGTGGAAGTTCCCTATAATATTTCAGACTCTGCCTTGTTGAGAAGCAGTGGGAGATCAATAATGTTAAGAAAATATCAAGATCTGGTCAGGTTAACCCTGGCTCTCTAATCATGACCCATCAGTTTGTACTTGTCGGGCCAAATTGACTTGGCCGGTGAGCTGTACCATTCCACGTGCACGTGGAATTAACCCAAAGGCAATCCCAGGCAATTGTGTACTCCATTGGAGCCAACAAAATTCCAGACAATATCTTCACTGTCCCGCGGCATCGACAGTCCTCCTTTTGCCATATTTACTGCATCAAGTGAGTTCAAAAAGAAGGGATCTTCTTCCACCCTTCGATAATGGCAATGTTCGATGCCTGTAGAGCAGCATTCGTTTCTCCCATTCAATAGTGCCACACTTGCCAAACAAGCACCGTCTAGCTTCCATGAAGCATCGACAAAAGATAGAGATGATTTCATCGTTGTTGTGATTTGCGAATCTTGTTTCCAAGTCCGATTCTCTCTTTTTGTTTCAAGCGTTTCAGCAGGATCCATATCCTTGTCACTTAATTGTGGGTTACATAGGCTTTGAACTATGTTATGTAATATTCATTACCACAAATGCCATAATAACGCTGCGGTCAACGACCCATGGCAACATTATTGCCCATGGCAGGCAACCCACTACTTCCATCGAGGACCCCCCCAGGTAGAATGCCGGTGCTATTATTTGGCGATCTAATTGGAGTCTCCTTACCCCGGATTATGTATCTTTCATTTTTTTTAATCCTCCGAGGCATATGTCTGTTATGTTCCTCGGACTTTAGCCCCATTCTGTGCACCAAAAAAATTTGATGAATTTTATTAAGAAAATATAGATACTCACAAGTATTTATTAAAATTTTAAATATTATCTTATATATATTAAAAAATTAAATATAGATATTAATATAAAATGATGGAATGAATTCAACACATCTTCTTTCCCTTTAATAATGTATTAGATTCGAGTTTTATAAATAAAAATAAATAAATTAAGACATGTATTTCACTCCTTAATAAGTTCATTATACTCGAATTTAAATTAATCATGATGGGTCGTCTTTATATACTTGATTGTTCGTAACGAAAAGTTGAGTGTAAACAACTTGACCCAACTTTTTTATTAAAAAAGAAATTTGTAGTAGTGGGAAATCCGTAGCTTACAGAGCCACCAAATGGAAGGGTCAGGTTTCAACCTAATGCGTGCTGTGTGGAGATGCACCAGAGACTCGTGATCAACCACTTTTTGACTGCGACTTCACCGGGAGAATTCTCAGTAGATTACTCCAGCTCGATGGGGAACACAGAAGCCTGACTCCCCTCGGAACTCCGAGCTTGGCAAAATGATCCATCCAAGTAGAAGCAAGGTCGGTGCGGGCGGGAGTGATCCGTTTGGCACGGAGGGCACGAGATGAGGCAGACATAGACAGGTAATTGATGCTCTGAACGTCGTCGATGAAGCATCACCTATTATTGGAAAAACAAAACTGGGGTGTTTGGTTTGATCTTCAATTTTTTTTCCCCAATTCGCTATACTATTTAATTTTTACGCGAATACTTTGAGCTATCATTTTTAAAATCATATTGGATTGACGGGTAGGATCAATTCAACTGGAAACCAGACAATCACTCTATTCGATTCATCTAATTAATTCAAATTCACTCTAAATATGATTAAATTATCTAAACTATTCTATTTATAATTTGACTGTTAAATTTAAATGAATTGATGGTAAAACTAAATAAATTAAAAAAAATTTTAAAAAAAAGGAAATATCATCAACCTATCACTCATTTAAAATAGAATAGTTATATTCTATTATATTTTTTATATTAAACTTAAACTTATTGATATTTTAAAATTTTAAAATTATTAATTATATATATTATTATTTATTAAATATATAATTCAATTCATAAATATATATCTTCATTCATTTTAAAAATTATGTTGGGATCTGCTGCCGGAGACACATGGAAGCCGCCTCACCGCCGAGATGTAAGATGGGTGCCGGTCGCCAAGCTGACCAACCACAAGAGGGTTATGGGTGCCCTCTGTCGACGTGATGCAGGATAATGTTAACCGCTTTATCGGCTGGACATAAAATGATGAACCGCCAGTAATTATTATTATGTCTCAGATGGATTTAGAATCTAATATCGGATTTACACCGGCTGAGATATCTTTGTCGGTACCTAAATGACTGGAGAATGAGACAGACAGTGGATATCTGAGAATCCGACGTGGAAAGATGCCGCGGACAACAATCTACCCAGTCCCGATGCTGTCGTCTTTCATCCCCCTCGAGAAATTCTTTGGTGATTTTATTATTATATATGTATATATATCATGTAAATTAATTAATGGTGATTAATTGGATAATTATTATAATTATTAGTTATTAGAATAAATTTTCGTATTCATTTCTCCCCGTACCGTCGTGACATGGAGTGGTTGAANGAGATATCTTTGTCGGTACCTAAATGACTGGAGAATGAGACAGACAGTGGATATCTGAGAATCCGACGTGGAAAGATGCCGCGGACAACAATCTACCCAGTCCCGATGCTGTCGTCTTTCATCCCCCTCGAGAAATTCTTTGGTGATTTTATTATTATATATGTATATATATCATGTAAATTAATTAATGGTGATTAATTGGATAATTATTATAATTATTAGTTATTAGAATAAATTTTCGTATTCATTTCTCCCCGTACCGTCGTGACATGGAGTGGTTGAAGACTGAGAACGACCGAATCGCTGCGGTCAGGAGGAAATGGCTGAAAAGGTTAACAAGGAGAAGCAACCCGACAATGCTAACGTGGAAGGGGCCGGCCAACTTCACGGTCTTTATCCAACTCGAGCTCGAGTCTTGATCCGATCCGACCACGATGCGACCCAACTTGAAATGAAATCATCCGTGCTTGGAACGATTCCTCGCATATTTCAATTAGCTCTGTATTGGAAAATGTTCCGATTTCTAAAAAAGTGAGAGATTCATTTCAATCATATGGCCTCAGCACTTAAATAGGCACTGTATGTAAAATAGAATTGGTACTTCATGAATCATTAAAAAAATTTGATACCAAATGTACCCTTAGGATTTTTTAATAAAATTTTTTTGGGCTTTTAAAAGTTTTATACATCTCTTAATGTTGATAATTTTTTAGTATTTTATATATTTCAAAGATTTTTGGGTTTTATAGTTTTTTTTGAAAATCTTAAATTTTGGAGCTGTGATATTTTTTTTATAATTGAATTAATGTTTTATTTTTGTATTTATTTTTAAAATTAAATAGAAGAGTAATTATAGAATTGACAATAAAATTGTTTACCCATCCATTATTGATGAGCAAGATATATCATGACATGTGATTACTAATCAGACAAACCCAACCAACCCGAATGATTTTTAAATCGGTAAAACTTGAAGAAATTATTCACGTTTAATTTTGAATGAAAATCTTTTATTTATTTTATATACATATGGTGTGTAATTAATTAAAGTGTCGCCAGATTAGAGGCTTTGATCCCTTGTCATATTAAGCTCTCTGCGTCATCCTCTGATGGCATTATCTTCCATAAGAGTCCAAAGTATCACAGTGCACTCCCTTGGGAATCTCGATCTCAGGCATATCAGCTCTGTTACATACCTTCCATTTTATGCCATCACTCTGAAGGAATCACCTGCGGGCCTTTCTCTATACAGAAAGAGGAGGAGAAGCACCGAGAAGGGCTGCTCTGTCTCAGTGCAGCGTCGTGAACCCATGGCTCTCGGGGCTGTTCTTGCAGATTTCGCTGCAAAGGCGCCGCCTTTTGCCGCCACCGCTCTCGCGGCTGGTCTCTTCCTGTGTTTCGTCTTCCTCAGGGGGCTCATGTCTAGCCAGAGGAAGCAGAGGAAGGCAGAGCTTCCCACCGTGCCCGGTACCGTTGCTTCTCATTTGCTTCTACCTGTTGTGCTGTTCTGCTCTTGGGAATATCTCGTTCTGGGATTCTGAGCCCTTTCCTTTCTGATTACCTGCTAGACTGCGAATTTGAAACCTTGGCCTCTGCGTGAACACATCCTTGCATAATTGTATTGTGTAGAGCAGTGGTAGGTTCGGAGTTCAAATCTTTGGACAGCAGAGTGTGAACCTCCTCCATGGTTGAATTCTGATCTTTTGAGGACAATAAGGACCGTTAACTGTGTTAAGAAATGCCAATACCACGTTGTGAAAATATAGAGAAAATCTGAGAAATATTGGTGAAGCGATGCCACTTTTGTATGCGCGTAGGCCCGGCCTCTAGGCTTGATACAGTAATAAACCGTATTCCTGGTCATCCCTGGGTCCGCTCCTGGAATGACTTGACGAGGGAATTAAACTGGAAGCTTGTCTGCTTAGCTTTTGATTGCCCTCTGACAGTACGGGTGCCGTATGCACCTTTGCTTGTGATGTTTGTTTATGATAGAAGAATTGAGTCAGAGCATTTGATTTTTTGGCATTTTGTTGTTTCTTGCTGCCATACCAGGGCTTCCGATCATAGGGAATTTGCTACAGCTGAAAGAGAAGAAACCTCACAAGACATTCGCTAAGTGGGCAGAGACATATGGGCCGATCTATTCCATTAGAACTGGTGCTCACCCCATGGTGGTCCTTAATTCTACTGAAGTCGCTAAAGAGGTGATCAATAATCTCTCTGTGATAAAGATCTATATATTCCACTACGTGGCTTAGATTTTGCATATGATCGTTCCTCCGGCTGAGTGATTCCATATGTTAACACATTCATTATATTGCATAATTTGCTTAAACCCGTCAAAATGAACTCAATCATCTTCTCCATTTTCAGGCGATGGTGACTAGGTACTCATCAATCTCTTCAAGAAAGCTATCGAATGCCCTGAAGATCCTCACACTCAATAAAAACATGGTTGCAATGAGTGATTATAACGATTTTCACAAGATGGTGAAGCGCTACATTCTCACTAATGTTTTGGGGGCAAATGCGCAGGTCAATAACGGAGTGCCATGTTGGACGAAAATTAGCTTGAAAATAGTTACGCACCAGGGGAGGTTTTGGAGTTTAAGATCAACTTGATTCCATAGGATTATATCCCATGCCCATTTTTTTAGGGTTTACAGGCTCAGTTTTTAAGGAGTAAAGCTCTGGCATCATGAATTTTCTCCATTTACCTTTGTTAAGGGGGAGATAATGTCAAACTGCCTTAATCAACTCATCCTTTTCTGCCAAAAACTGTCTTTGATCGCCTAAAATATTGCTTCGGATGCCAAAACATTTATCTATATTTTGTAATGCAGAAGCGGCATCGTTCCCACAGAGACACCATGGTTGAAAACATTTGTAGACAACTGCACGATCAAGTGAGTGGGTCCCCTGGTGAAGCCATCAATTTCAGATCCGTGTTCGAGAATGAACTTTTTGGGATTGCGCTCAAACAAGTAGGCTGTTGCTTTTACCCTTGATGAGACATTGGCAAGATTTTGTGATTGTCTATTCAAAATAACTGATGAAAATTGTAGGCCCTGGGAAATGAAGTGCAGTCCATCTATGTGGAGGAGCTTGGGACCGTGCTCTCCAAGAAGGACATGCACAAGGTTTTGGTCACCGATTTCATGGCAGGTGCAGTCGAGGTGGATTGGCGGGACTTCTTTCCGTACTTGAAGTGGGTCCCGAACAGGAGCTGGGAGGATAAGATTAATCAAATTGCTTCACGAAGGAAACTACTGATGAGTGCCCTTATCGAAAAGCGGAAGAAGGAAATCGCATCAGGAGAGGTGGCAATGTTTTTCGTAGAAATGTGATTTCCTCTTGACAACCGGTTCTTTTGGTTGGTGTAATATGTAGGGTGTTAAATACAGGAGGCGAACTGCTATCTCGACTACTTGCTGTCTGAATCAAAGACGCTCACGGAGGACCAAATTATGATTTTGGTCTGGGAACCAATAATAGAGACCTCTGACACGACTTTGGTGACATCAGAATGGGCCTTGTACGAGCTTGCCAAGGATCCAAAGCGGCAGGTTTACGTTTTAACTTGTCCCTATTTTTCCTCCATTTTTTGCTTTGTCCTTGGTCTGTTTAATGCGATTTTCGGTGACAGGAGCGCCTGTATGAGGAGATAAGAAAAGTATGTGGCTCAGAAAGGATTACAGAGGAGCAATTGCCTCAACTTCCATATCTTGGGGCTATTTTCCATGAAACTCTTCGGAAGCACAGTCCAGTTCCGATAGTCCCTCTACGATATGCACACGAGGACACCCAGTTAGGAGGGTACTCTGTACCCAAGGGAAGCCAGGTCAGTTGACTGCATCGGATCTACCCTCTCTGCTTAACTTGTACCACTAATCAGTTGGCAAATAATTTTACAAACACTCACCTAGTATCATATCACGATGCTTCTCTCCAGGTCCTAGTTATTTGTCGCATTTATTTACTTTCGACCCTGTGGGAATTAGTCAGTATTGCAACAGATCGGCTTGATTGATAAGCTAGAGAAGGTTCTATATTAGTTGGCAAGTGTTGCTGCAGTTTATTTCTCATAATCATTGTCTCAAGACTCGAGCAACCCTGTTATGCAGATTGCAATAAACATCTATGGATGCAACATGGACAAGAATCAGTGGGACAATCCTGGGGAGTGGATCCCGGAGAGGTTCCTTGATGACAACAAGTACGACCCAACAGACTTGTACAAGACAATGGCCTTTGGCGCAGGGAAGAGGGTATGTGCAGGATCTCTCCAGGCAATGCTGATTGCCTGCACCGTGATAGGTAGGATGGTGCAGGAATTCGAGTGGAGGCTCAAGGAAGGGGAGGAAGACAAGGTCAACACCGTTGGCCTCACAACACATAAGCTTCACCCAATGCAGGCTATCTTGAAGCCAAGGGGATCGGCATGAATACAACTTCAAAGAGTAGAGCTCTGCTCGAGCCATTTCGTGCGAGAGCTGCTTTATCTTGTGTACGCTGTGTCATTTTCCACTAAATGCGATGCGTATTCCAGATGTGCACTTATTGGGATGTAGAGTAGTCCAGAAATTGGCCAGAGGGGCATCTGTTGCTAATGCTATGTTAGTTTTGTGTGGAATAAGTGGAACGTGCAGCAGAGCTTACAAATTTAAGTGCTCGGTGTTTCGGTTAGAGGAACTGTGGCCAATGCAACATTGATCTATTCTCGCATTCGATGAACCATAAAAAGATGAAGGTTTGATCAAATTTGGGCTGTATGATCCGCTTCAAGTGACCAATGAGCAACATACAGGCTCTGCATTTTGATTCTTCTCTGTTGGGCTTAAAAGAACGTCAGTTTAAGCCCGCCGAAAGCAATCTCCAACGGACCCAATATCCAGCCCCAGCATCAGTCGAAGCTGAATCTCGTAGGCTTCTTGATGAAGAAGACTCCCGTGAAGCATGAGGGTGACGAAGACTCCGTATTTATGTCTGGGTTCTCTGGTCGGGATGTTGTCTCCAAAACCTTATTTTATACGTATTTAGCTTGTTAGCTGTGACAGTGACAGCTTTGTTTCTTCCCATCTACCCTCCACCGATCACGCACGCTGCCCCATTCCCTAGTCCATCCTCCTCCTTCCACCTGGAACTGTCATTTTCTATCAACCCTACTTTCGTCAATTCATCAATCACCCCCCCCTTTCCTCGGTCATTTCTGCCACTGGGACTTCTTCGAGTTGCCTGGATTCTTGGACCCTAGTCGACGCTGACCAGCCCATCGTCTGTGATGGCTATTCGGGTCACCTTCACCTACTCCGGCTACGTCGTCCAGAACCTCGCTTCCGCCGTCTCCCTCCGTGCCAACAACTGCCGCCTCTCGCAGGAATCACAGGCTCACAGATCTAGAGCTTTCCCAGCCACGGGCTTGTGAGTCCAATAAGGGACGCTCAATACAATGACCCACAATAACAGTTCGTCTGGAACAGCATCGATCGGCGCAGCAAATTCGGAGAAGCTGCGATCAGTATTCTGGATGCTTGTAGGGCTGTGGTATATCTATCACATGCTCAAATTATGAGGTCCCCGCTGGTTCTTGTGGCCGTTCGATTATATATCGCAGCACGGAAAATCCCAATGTGTTCACATTCTAGTGGGATTCCGTGGACCCTCACCCTCGAAAAAGATCGACTTGACTTATGTGTACACAGACTCTATTTGCACTCTTCAAGAATCTAATCACATAATTATACTGCGAGAATCTCTACGGATCCAACCTGAGTCCGGTAGTTCAATAGTGATGATCAACACCTTCTAAAATCAATAGGGTCTCATGGTCCCCCTCGGCCCCCGCCCCCGCCCCCGGTGCCCCCGCCTGCGTCAAGCTTATGGGTCTGTTTGGTGACAATACATCTGACAGAAATGTTTGCTTGTGGAATTTCTCTGCTGTGTTTTCCATTGGCAATCTACTTCACAAAAAGTCCAACGTTATTAGCACGGTTACCAAAAAAAAGAGAATAAAAAAGAACATATTCCCAACAGACATTCAAAAGAACAAGAGAATAAAAAATTGTGTCAGAACACAGTTACCAAAAAAAAAACCACGAGAATATGGGAAGACTG
>CXYZ01006865.1:2900119-2933071 GCA_900006705.1 Sonneratia caseolaris
CCCCCGCCCCCGCCCCCGGTGCCCCCGCCTGCGTCAAGCTTATGGGTCTGTTTGGTGACAATACATCTGACAGAAATGTTTGCTTGTGGAATTTCTCTGCTGTGTTTTCCATTGGCAATCTACTTCACAAAAAGTCCAACGTTATTAGCACGGTTACCAAAAAAAAGAGAATAAAAAAGAACATATTCCCAACAGACATTCAAAAGAACAAGAGAATAAAAAATTGTGTCAGAACACAGTTACCAAAAAAAAAACCACGAGAATATGGGAAGACTGGTAGTTGGTCGATTGGATTAATGAATCAGTAGAGAAGTGCTAAAGTTTGTTTGGTTGTCACGATCAGATTCTCATGAGCATCTGGTATGATTTAAAGCTCAGTAGTTCGTTACATCGGTGAACTGATAGGCTGATCAGCAACTTGGAGCCTGTGTTTGCCATGCCAAAGAATTTGAGTAGAAGAAAGCGAAGGGATAGAGTTTCAGGCCGCTAATGTTCCCTCCCAACTTTATTTGCATTACGAAAATCAGGTTTAAATTACAATTACATCCCAACGGATAGCACATGACAGAAGCTAGACAACCAGAGATTATTGCACCGACATTCTACTTGGATTGACCAACGCAGTAACAAAGCTGACGCTCGTGTTGACTGAGTAATCTACACAAAACATTGATATTTTATCCCTTTTTATCTTCATTCATCAAACCAGTCTAATGTGAAGCACTTGTCCACAACTTGAAGGTGGAGTTTTGGCCTTGCCCACTTGAAATCTCTCCATACGGGGAAACCTCCTCATCGCAGATCATGTTTTTCAGAGACCGCATCCCCAGAGCTGATTTTGGGAGGCATCTCACCTGGGAACATTCCCTCATGTCAATCTTCTCCTAGCTTATCAAGTTTCCAAACCGATCGGGAAGGCTTGCCAAGTTCACACATTGAGCTATATCAAGATTCTTCAAGCACCGTAACTCCCAAATGCCAGTAGGGAGCGTCCTGAGGTTTGGGCAAGCATAGATCCGTAAGATCTCCAAGCTGTTAAGTAGCTCCATATTGGACGGGAACCTTCTTAGGCCATGGCAGTTTGTGACGCTCAGGCTCTTGAGGTACTGCATCCTGCAGACGCTCGAGGGGAGCTCCATCAGATCATCACAGTGATCAATCACGAGTTCAGAAATGCATGGGAAGATCTGAGGAAGGTCCACCACGGAGGGGTCGAGGCTGTTGTTGATCTTGCAGAGGATGAGAGAGATCTTCTGCATTTTGGTGAAAGGGACAGTAGTGTTCGATAAATCTGGCACATTAACCTTCTCCAGCCACAGGCTCCTTAGGTTGATCAAGCTGTTGAAAACTGAGAAGTTTCGGAGGACTGCATTCGATGTGTCCTGGTTTATCAAAATGAGTACACGGAGCTTCGGCATGCCCTCAATGAAGGGAGGGAGGAAGTATTCTTTGGATGTGAAGTTGAGGATGAGGACTTCAGCCCTAGGTAAGTCCATCTTTGGCCAGTCCATTTCGCTCATTTCACCTATTTTTTGAGACCACAAAAAAGTGAGACAGTTGATAGAATGACTTCATATGGAGAGCAAAAAGGCATGTCGGCTGCGGAAAACAGTAGCAGCTATACTTCCTTCATTTTTTCTCCAAGAAAACAACCAAAATTCATTGAATGTATTTTTCTTCTCGTACGAAGATTGAAGATTTTCCCTAGCCTTTAAGCCTGTCCATTTTCTGTGCAAAATAACATTTACATCCTTCATCTTCCAACTTCTCAGTGAAGAATTTTACATAGTCTATTCAAAAGTTTATTTTTTTTCTGGTGTGCAATCCAGCACTCAGTTGCTTTTATGTTTATGTTTCTAGGAAATAAATGAATATCGGCCAGTTTCCGCACAGCCAAATATCGAGAAGCAAAGTGTCATAGGAGGATGATTAGTTCGAATAAGCACCTGTGTGAACTGAAACAACGCGGGCATTGAATGGTTGATCTGAGCGTCTCTCCCACTCTCTCGGGATCTCGGCTTCTCTTCGAGGCATAACTAACCGCTCCCGCTCATTTAGTTCTCCTTGGTTGTTAAGGTACAGCGCGAGGTCCCTCAGAACATCATGCTGAGTAACGAACACTTCATAACAACTGCGATATATCTCTCCTGCTCTGAGTACACATAAGAACAAGAATAAGAGTGTACGTTAATTTTCTGGTAGCTAAAAAGTACGCCAAATAATTGCCTCCAGCGGTCTTTCTATTCCCCTGTACAACACATGGCTTAGCATCCAATGAATGGCTCAACTCACCGAGGATCTTTCACCAAGGTCAGAAGGTTCTTGTTGGTGAGTTCAAAGAGGATGGCAAAAGCATCTTCCTCAGGCAGATCATGGACTTCCATCCACATGTTGATGAGGATATCAAGAGGAATCCGTCGGTCCTCGGGGAAGGACCCCAAGTCCAAGAAGCATTCCTTTACCTTCTTGTCCAAATGGTCGAAGCTAATCTTCATCCTCTCCAATAGATTGTTTTCATGAGATTCACATATTGGCAGACCTCTCTGTAACCGGTTCCTCGCGCTATCCCAGAATTTTTCAGGTTGATCTCTCAGTGAAGCTCCGACCACCTTCAGAGCTAGAGGAAGTCCTTTGCACTCATTCACAACCTACTTATTGCATTATTTGAGGGCATAAGTGTGGGAAGTAAAATGCATGGAAGAAAGAGAGTGAAGAAAACGAGGTAATCGCAAGACCAAAGTGTAACTTGGGACTCGACTCGCAATTCCGAAACTTCTGAAAGAGAACCGCTCATTGAGAAGGATTGTTGCATAAAGGACATTTACGGAACAATGGACTGTTAGATTTCAGTGTGATATATATTTACTGACGCTTCTGCTGAAGCTGGAGAAGTCCAATGTCCCACTTGATACTTGAAAATGGTGGCGATTTTTTCTTGGAAAATGAATAAGGACAAAGGCCTCAAGTAGCACTCACAAGGAATATCTTGCATGCAAGCCCATTGTTTCCCTTAGTTTTTTAGCTCAAGAAAGAGTAAAGGGTAAGCGTAAAGCTCCTTCCAGTTTACCATAAAGGAAAAAGCATGAAATTTTGGAGTACCGTACCTGCTTCACAAGGTTATCGTTAGCAGTAGGAGGAATAGAAGGCTGCTGAAACGCAGAAAGGCAGAACAAGGTCAATGCCTCATGCTCCCTCAAACACTCTACTTCATAACTAGTTCGGACGATCGTTGGGAATCGGAACCATGAAACCACGAGGATCTTACACCCAGGATGTCTAATAATCATCAGCTGCTCTAGATCCTTCAATTTCCATACATCGTCCAGCACAATAAGGGCTGGTACGGGCATGGGATTTGTGCCCCCATATTGTGGGAACCACGTCGGTACCTGGTCGTACGTACCTGAAGAATCACTTCCCATGAGAAATCCCCACATCCTTTCTTTCAAGTTGTTAATATTTGGAGACTGGGACACGGTCAGGAACAGCAATTTGTTGTTGAAGTGAGCTGCAGGAAGTGAATCCATGTGTAAGGTGTCAGTTTCAGACTACTACTGGTGCATCTCCAGTGTCCACAGTGTATTCAAAAGATCAGCATGCATGTTCTCCAGTACTGAAAAAATAGATCACGGAAAAAAAACAAAACCTTAAAAAGAAAACGAACTACAAGATTAAAGCACAGTTTTCTTAATCAAACAAAAACTGAATCTCCAGAAAAGCATTAAGCAATGCAAAACAAAGGGCATTATGCTTGATTGAGCAGCAACACACGTACGAGGTGGACAAAAAATTGTCCATACCATTTTCTTGATAGCATGGGTTAGGATAGATGGCACGGAATCTTTTATGAGTTCCAAGTAGAGGGCAAGTATAATCACGCTTAATCCCTTTTTCCTTTTTCTTTTTCGGAAAATCGCATATTTAGAACCTGCATCCTCTCCAACAAACAGAACAAAACAGAAGTTACTGCACAGGTTTCGGTGAGCTACGTCAAATAAGGGGAGCACACGCTAGATCTTAATTTTCAATTAGAAAGGTAACTTTTTCGAAAAAGGATCATGGCGAGAAACTGACCCTTAACTTGTTCGTCCCTGAAAATTTCTCCTGCCAAGGTGGTTTTTCCCGAGCCGCCGATTCCATGGATCCCGACAACCGTCAGATTGTCCCCCGACGTCATCAGCATCTCTCTCACCTTCTTCTTTCCAACCTCTAACCCGACCCCAACGTTCCGGATTCCGCTGCGACCGAGGCCTTCGTGCCACATGGACTGCTCCTGGTCCTGGAATTGGATCGCCGCTTGGACCCAACCGCCGCTGCCGATCCTCATCTCGCTAACCTGCCGCTCCAGCCTCCTCATGGAGCCGTCCAGTCGGTCGAGCCTCTCAGTCGAGCTGACACTGAGTTTACAAATATCTGCACCCTGGTACAGCTTCATCGACACTTGAATGAACGTCGTGATCCTCTTGTCTATCTTTTCCAACTTACGGGCGCGCTGAAGATTCTTGTACGCATTCCAGTTGCTCGAGTTAATGATCTAAAACCGGTATAAAAAAAGGGGGGAAATATCAGAGAAATAATTGGAAAGAAAATGGCAAATTTAGAACTAGCCGTTGGTTCCCGAAAATCCAAACTGAACCTATAGACTGTGAGCCAGATGAACCAAAAAGCCAAGGGTTATTTTGGTGTTTGTGGGGTGCGGGGCGGTGAGGACATCTGACCTTAAGACAGAGCTCCACGCCCTTTTTCATGTCGTCGTGGACGCGGTCGAGCTCTACCCGACGATGTTCCGGGAGTTCAATGCCGGAAAACTTAATCTCTTGGATGGTTGTGACGAGGTTCTCTATGGTGACTCTAAGATGTTCCGCTCTCGATTTACAGACGATGGATTTCCTCACAGTCTGTACGAGCAACTTAATGAGCGCCGTGGCAATCTCACCCGCGAAAATGTCCGTCACTGCCATGGCCGCACGCAGAGAGAGAGAGAGAGAGAGAGAGAGAGAGAGAGAAGCTGGAGATGTAGACGGCGAGTGGAAGAAACGTCAAATTGTGACCTCTTCCCATTAGTAATCGCGTAAATATATGCATGGTGGGTCTGTTGATCAATATACTGTTTATCAAGGAAAAAATGTAGCACCGCATTGGGGGCAACTTCGTCGCCTCGCTGCACAATGTGAATGTCCCACACATCTTCATGTAGTAATCGCGTAATATGCATGGCGGGTCCATCGGCGAAAAGATCCGTCACTGCCATGGCTACAGGCACAGAGAAAGAGAGAGAGAGAGAGAGAGAGAGAGAGAGAGAGAGGCAGAGCAAGAGACAGAGAGAAGTCGGAGCAGTAGGCACCGAGTGGAAGATGGGACTAATTGTGAACGTGAAATCGTGGATCAGACCGACCGTCCAGGAATCGCTAAACGTATGTTGGTGGGTCCCACAGGCTGAGTGATTAACTAATCACTTTCAATGAGGAAAAAGGGGGTGGGGGTTGGAATTCCTCGTAGTTTGACTTTTTACACTACTGATGATTAAACTGAATAATTAATATTATTTTCATTGATATAATACCGTCGAGTATCTAAGTATAATAAGTCAGTAGTGTGCCCAAAGAACACACAATGATGAAATGATCACTGATATTGGAGATACGGAGGCATCTCGCTCATATAAAACATCATTTAAATTTGCAACAGTCTACTCCAATTCCGTCCGAGTCGTAACTCTGGGCAGTTGTAACGGATCTTAGCCTAGCTTTGGGAGTTGAATTACTCTGAGGCCATTCTCGAGGTAGGCTCGGAGGCTGGTCCGCAAGATTGCTTCTTGCGCAGTGATTCGACGTCGAGACTAGACGTGGTAAATTTGGCAACTTACCGCGGCGGTCTTCTTCGTTTTACGGGGTTAACCCCTCCACAAGTTTCGATTTTTCACACTATGCCCCCCGTTCCAGTTTCAGATTTGGCAAATGCACCCCGGGTCGCCGTGGACGTTCAATTCTCTCTCTTCCACAGGTGGCCCGGTACTACAATAGGAATTGCCGATTTTCGAAGAGCATATGCTTATCCAGTATGAGCCACTAGTCATGCGAAACTCTAGTCCAGTAAATGGTGGCCGCCACCGTCGCACTGAACCTACTCCAGAGTTGCTGGATCGTCGACGCCGATCACGACCACATCGTAGGCCACGAAAGGGGGAGGACGATTGAGGAGGATGGGGGAAGATCATTTACGAGTATTTATTTGGGAGTACAAAGATGCCATCGTTACTCGAAAGGTTGGTGGAGATAGTCACAATCACCGTGGAGACATTCATATGCCCTTCATTTTTTTTTTTTCCTTTCGGGCAGACACTGCATGTCGTCTCATGGGTCCAAATATAGCTGCCGAAAAGTGGTACGGTCCAAGAAAAATATAGTGTTTAGCCGATTTCTTGGACCGTTTTATTTTTTGAGCCGTACGGGTTAAAATTAGAGAAAAAAAAAGTTCTAATGAAAATGAAATTATGAATTTTTTAAATTAATATAACATTAACTTACTTTTAAATATTAATTATTTATATAATTGGTGTCGGGCGCAAGCTGTCCGAAGCATGAAATTTTCATGTCCAGACTAGCACCTTCGGGCTACTCGATTTTTTGTATCGTGTCTGCACTTTTTGTATCGTGTCTGAACGGTCCGAAAAATCCGTGACGACACTGAATTGTGAGGTCTAGGTGGAAGAAACAAAAGACCGTTGACGCCTATCTCATACGTTGACCTTAGCTTCGACTCGGGGGGGAGATTACTGCTGGCAGGGAATAGGTTTGCTTTCGGAAGATGTGTTGGGGTCAAAATATTCCGTGCAGGCATTACCAAAATAGTTGGTTGGAAATGCCGACGCTGTGATTACATTCCGCTTGTCATCTGACTTGGCACCATCCCCGACGCGGTACGGGCAGACCGCAGACTGAACACTTGAGGACCAATCGAGCGCTCCCAGGTCATTCGTATTTATGATTCCGATCAGATTTTAGCAAATTTTATGTGGTTATAGAGCAATTTTCCTTGTACCGAGTCGGTAGGCTGGATCGCCCATTCTGAGAGAGAAATGAACTAGATGATGCGGTTGATGGAAGGCCGCAATCTTATGGCTATTGCTGGTGATGTGTAGAGAGCTCTTGAACTTATTAGTTGCAGCAATTTGGTATAACGGTTGGGTTGTTGTGAAAGACCGATGGGTAGGCTCTGTTACTTCTCAATTGAACTCAATAAGTCATATTACTTAGTACGGACGATGATTTGGTATATTTCTCTTGAAATACGATTTTCGTTCGTGTTGCATCTCACGGATGAAAGATATTATAATCGAACGCTTTTTACCACTTCGAGGGTCAGTTAGTCTCAGACCTCCTATATTGACGAGAGTTTATTGAATTTCTAAATATCATATATAATGCACAAAGAGAAAGAGTTGAATTCACATATTATTTTCTTGGATCAATTGGCGTGCTTTGCCTTCTCTTCCTCTAAAATTTATCATTATGAACTAAAACGAGCGGATGAAAATTGATTTAATACAGTGATATTACTCTCGACTATATCCTTAATGGGGGGTCGGCTATATTCGATCCTCATGGTTGGTTAGCGTCCCACTCATCCATGGTTTCCTTTTGTTCCATCCAAAGCTGACTGTCCTCCCCCTTCGACAAGAAGAAAAGGGTTCTGCTGAGACTTCCATATTAAATATGCAATGACCTAATAACTCCCATGAATCCAAAAGGCAGGGAAATGAGTATTAATGTAGATTTTGGGCAAGATTTTATGCCGCGAGGTCGACCGACATAAATTATCCATGACCATGGGACCTAGTTGTGCTTGTCCATGTGATTCAATTTAAATAAATAAATAAATATATATATATAGAACTTGCTCCATAAATATATTAATTTTTAAATAACATAACTATGTATTTATGATGTCCAATTAATTAGTTTAAATTAGCATATTTGCATTATACGACAGGCATGAGGTACAGTGTGAGGTGCTTACCGCTGCGGTAAGTTCCAAATTCAGCATAATTTTCCCTAATATATGGATATTCTGTAATAAAAAAAATATAACCCCATATTATGCTTCCTATAAATAGAAAACAATTAATATAATTACTTCACAAAATTTTCAACTCCGAACATAGTTAACAAAATTTAATAAAATTAAACTAAATTCTAATAAAACATAATCTAACCATCATTCTTTTGTTGATCCTTACTATCAAAAAGTGACCTCACCTGTATTGCGCAAGTGTCTGGTTTGCCTAAAAAAAAAAAGTTAGGTAGAAGGTGTGAGGTGCATTTAAATTAAATTACCGAATTTAAATATAAAATAATAATTTAACATATTTAACCCTTCATATAATTCATATTATTAATTTTATATAATAATATATATATCAATTAAAGAATCGAATATGATTGCTATGTTTAAATTCTTTTACATCTAACACTCATATAGNTAAAATAATAATTTAACATATTTAACCCTTCATATAATTCATATTATTAATTTTATATAATAATATATATATCAATTAAAGAATCGATTATGATTGCTATTCAGTTTAAATTCTTTTACATCTAACACTCATATAGCTAACTAGTATATGTTATGCAATCATTGCATAACTCAAGTTTTCTCTGTCACAATAATTTTATTTCTATAACCTACCTATTACGGCAAATAATAACTTTATATATATATTTATTTTAACCATGTAATACATCTCATACAAATGCTTTTTTTATATAATCAAGACATGTATTTTTTTATATCAATATATATATATAAATTCAATAAATAAACTACCTATAATATTTGTAACAGGATTATAGTGATATCAATATTTTTTTTTATTAGACTGGGACCAGCATCCCAATCAATATTATAATATTGGTTTATCCGTGCGCTATATCTTTACCCGAAATAGCGGGGTTAAGCTACGTATTCGGTGTACGGACGATTGTCTCGCATATTATTCTCTGGCATTAACATGTGGCCAGAAAAGAAACTCTGTCTCTCTCCTTTCATCTTTGATCTTCTTCTTTTTAACCGGATGCTGAAAAGGGATCACCTCACCCTCACGTATCGCACAACTAGATACTCATAAATATAATATAATATTATACTTACTATCATTATGTATAAATTAAGAGTTATATATGTAGGATAAGTTGTATAAATAGTATAAAATATTTTATTAATATAAAAATTTTAAAATATAATTTCATATTATTTATTTTTTTAAATATACAACATTTTGATATATTTTAACAATTTTTAACATATACTACCAATTTTTTATTATATGAATTATTTATGTAAAGCTATTTTAGGGCGTGAGCTGCTATCTGAACCGAATAAATTTCCGCTTTAAATAATAACGGGACCCACTATTCTATTTCTCTTTTTTGTCTTCCCGACTATTCCCCCTCCTCTCTCTCTCTCTCTCTCTCTCTCTCTCTCTCTCTCTCTCTCTCTCTCTCAATGCACTTTCCCTTCCTCTTTCTCTATGGAATCGCTGCTTCTAATCCAAAAAGATGTCTTAAAAACTTCAACAACTTTAAAATTTTCGGGGAATCATAAAAATTTTGTCAGCTAAAACTGTCCAACAAGAATAATACAACCAATAGTCCACAAAGTCGGTCGCCCCCATCAACAATTCTCTCTTCACCTCTAGCACGACAACTATTGCCTTCACCCCCTCCCTCAACCTCCACCACCACAACCTACCGAGTCCTATCGCCATTGCCACCCTCTTGTGCCACCACTCGTCCTTATGGCCTCCCAGGACTGACTCACCCACCACCGACTTCACTACCACCCTGACTCAGTGTAGCATCATCTTATGCAATCTCAGGAAGAACGCAAGTCTCCCCAAGAGCCCTCCCTCCCCCGTCCCTGGCCCACACCCGTTATTGGAACCTTGGAAGTGGAGACTCATAATTGAGAGAGAGAGAGAGAGAGAGAGAGAGAGAGAGAGAGAGAGAGAGAGAGCAAATAGTTACGAAGAAAAAAAAAAGGAGATATAGAGCAATGAGTCCCGTCATGGTACCGCACGGAAATTCACTCCCTATAAATATAAATAGGAAGTCATCCCATAGAAAGGTTCATGTAAGTTATTTATATTATTAAAAATTAGTAATGTTAGTTAAATATTAATAAAATTTATTAAAGTAAGGTATATTTAAAATGATACATACTACGTAATTATATTTTAAATTTTTTATATTAAAATATTTTGTACTATTGCTATAATTTCCCTGTTATATATATACCATATAATAATTACATACATACATATACACACATATAGACATATATAACATATCCTCTAATCTACTCATCCATATCTTAATACTTTAACTTAAGCTATCAGTTTGTTAATTGTTAAAATATATATATATATATTTTTAGATAATTTCACAATAAAAAAAAAGAGTACTCACCACTGTATTGGACTTTCCTTACCCATCTGGTTTGATTCCTTCGGATCCTATCATACGATAAAGAAAGTAGTCAGCTAGCCCACATGCCTAATGTTAATATGATGGAACGCAGTTCTCTCTCTCTCGCTTCCTTTTCCGTCTGACTTTTCTTGCTGCGCTATTCGCTTTTAACCATAACTTTTGAAACCACTCCAGAGGGTGGCCGGTCGGACCAGTTAGATCAAGAACCGGCTAATTATGTAGTCTTGTTTACTTAATTATTCCAAATGCATTCAAATTTGGTATGACTCATTTAAATTGGTATATTTCTGGTTTGACCGGTTTAACTATTAAATCGAATTGACCAGATGGGGAAATTTGATGGATTAAAAAAATTAAAAAAGAAAAAAAAATCATCACTCAAGCAACGATCTGTCGCCCAACCTAGGATTTCCTTTCCCCTTCGCTAGCGTTTATCATCCTATCAAGATTGTTCTTCGATCTCCGTTGGATTCGCTGAGTCATCCATCGACTCTCTCAGGTGGTGTCCGTTTTCTCTAAAATCTCCTTTGCTTGCTCGGTCTTTCACCCTGCGAATCTCGCCAATTTTGATGGCCAACTCCTCGCTGATCAGTAAGTTTATCAATAAAATATGAATTTGTGATTTGATGGCTATTACCCGCAATCTAATCATTGCCCAGGACAATAACAAGTTGCCACTCCTACACGACCATGAGAAAGAGCATGGATAACCCGATTCTCTCTCATTCTTTTGCTCATCTTCTTACGTCCGATTCATCATTCTTACTGTCGTTTCAGTTTTTTCACCCTCATTGCTGATGCAATGCTAGATAGTTTAATTCTATAGGATATAGATAATAGTACTCCGACTCTTATATGCTCAGATATTTTTTATTCAATTTTTCGATGTGGTATTCCATTCCTCACCACTCACCCTCACATAATAACGTGGCGTACACGTGCCACGTGTCATGGACACCCACCCTCAGTAACTATTAACTGTCCACGAGCCGGACATACTCTTTCGTGCTTGGACGAGGGGGTCAACTAATTCAATAGTCAGTCGGGCTATTGGTCCCCTTATTAATTACCACGGGCTGGACATTTTTCTTTCGGATTCGGGTTTATCAACAATTGATCTCGAGCCTTTTTTTGGTCTCGGGCCTCGACGAGATGTGAGCCTGTACAATAACTTGCTCTGATACCATGTAGAAATTCCATCGGACTCATAAGAACGATGAGCTCATGTTCAACCAAAAAGTTTAAGCCAATATGATAGTGGTATCCACTTTCTTATATGTCAGAATCTTTTTATTCAATTTCTCAACATATATCATATATCATGCCAACATATATAAATTATAATACGTTGAAGGCCAATTATATGTGGGCACGGATTGGAGCGTTGGGAATTATTGAATGATTTGCTTTTAATTGCTATTTTATTTTGACTTACGGGATGTTGTGCTTTTTAGAAATGGATACTATATTTTATTTCTATTAGAGTTGAGTTTATGTTTTGGTTGGACGTAAATTTATAATTGATATTTTAAAATTTTGAAGTTACAAATTAGTGTTTCGTAAATTGTATCCTAAATTATTATCATTCATCACATATTATTATTATTTATGAAAAATATAGTTTAATCCATTGAACCTACCATTCGATTTATAAAGTCATACCTAAACCAATTTTCAAACTGATCCGATTTTAAAAGTTACGCTTTTTGAACATTAACACGGGTGGAAGAGGCGGTGGAAAAAAAGGAATGGGCCATAGAGGAACAAATCGGGCTGGGATGTCTTAGGCTCATATCCGTTGGTGGGTGGGTGATGGGCTTAAACGCCCATAGTTCAACACATTCACTTCCAGCCCATTCAAGTTCAATAATTATGCCTTACTCGAATATATATATATATATAGATACATATTTTTCCAATTCACTTGCACCGAAGATTGGAGGCAAAGAAGGAATTTAATAGTACTCATATGATGCCACTTTTAAATTATTCAAGTCTAGTAATTAAGCTTAGGTTAGGTGGGTGGATGGGAATAGAAGAAATAAATTTAACATGATAGAAACTAAAAAATTTTCTATATTTCTTACATTTTTCTTAAAAATATGGGTAGTATTTTGCAATAATATTTTATTAATGTAAATTTAAATTAGATTAACTCATTAATTAATTGATACAGACTTCCCAAATTTATAGATTTTTTTCATTTAAAATAATTGATACAATATTTTTTAAAAGGAATAATAAAATCGATAGAAGGCCATAACTTCATCGGATGAAACCCAAATAAAACAAAAGTAGGATAGAAGGAAATTAGAAGGAAAAAAAAAGGAGAAACTTCCGACTCTGACTTGCATCCGTACCAAACATGGTCTGAAAGGTTATTAGCGAATATCGTCCATTGATTTACTTGAAATCAGTTGTCATTGCAGCTTCAATACATGGGAATTGCTACGTCTTCGACCATAACCGTTCCGGATTCCTCATCCATTGCGACTTCTGAGGACCCCCTCAAGAGGGTCCGCAGAGTCTTGAAGCCGATCGAATCCCTCGGTCATTGCCAAGGTCAGGCGATGCAGGTCCGCCAGCATGTTGACCTGCATCGAGCCACGGCTGCTTGCTGTTTGAATCAATGACGGAAACACTTCCAGCCCATTCGATGAACCATAAAGAGACAAAAAGGTTTGATCGAATTTGGGCTGCATGATCCGCTTCAAGTGACCAATAAACGACATCCACGCTCTGCATTTTTATTCAACTTTCTGCGTCTGGGACTTTTTCGAGTTCCCTGGATTCTTGGACCCTGGTCGGCGCTAACCAGCCCGTCGTCTGCGATGGTTACAGGGGTCACCTTCACCTACTCCGGCTACGTCGTCCGGAACCTCGCTCCCGCCGTCTCCCTCCGTGCCAACAACTGCCGCCCCTCCCAGGAGTGCTGCATCATCTCCTGCCTCTTCGGGTCCACGAAGCCCGACTTCCCTGATCCCTCTCTGACGAGGCGGGGACGACCTCGTGCCCCCGCCGCAGCCACCGCTTACGGCACTCTCGCAGGAGGAATCATGGGTGGCGGCTGCGGGAACCCGATTCTGATAGGCATGGTCTAGGAGGTGAAATCTCAGACGGGTTGCTCGGCGGGGCCCAGCTGGGCTATTGTGGGACCTCGCCAATTCGTCCCGCCTTGGTCACGCCCTTCCTCCAGGAGTCCAAGTGGATGCCCTGTAACGAGGCGGCTCTGCAGGGGCTCCTGAGCAGCACGATCGAGTACACTGAGACGGAGGAGAAGACTGGTAGGGCGGAGAGCTATGAGAAGTTCAGCCGTGGTGGATCAGGGCCAGCTCGGAAGTGGTGGTTCTCGAAGTGGTTCAGCGCCTGGTTCATCATCCGGTCCAAGGACGCTAATATAGCAGTCACTGCTCATGCAGTGAGCTTGCTGTTCAAGTCCACTCTTGCAGGAGCGAGATCGATTCCTTCAGCCTCCATGTCCCCCACTCTCGACGTGGGTGATCATATTTTAGCTGAAAAGGTGTTGAATTGAGACTTAACCTTTTTATTAGCTAAAAATTGGCTATCTTTCTTTATGTATAACGACCGAGTTAAGTTGTGTCTCATTGTGCTGGATTCATGGAATCATCTGCCATATTCTTGATAGAATAATGGATGAGTATCTATTCGGACGTGAATGATCAAATTGTTTCCAGGATTCATTTGTCCAAAAAAAAAAGAAATTTATCTTGTGCGCTTGCTCCAGTAAGCCTTACTCACTGTTTTTAATTTCAGGTTCAGTATTTGTTCAGAAAACCCGATGTTTCCGACGTAGTGATGGTATTCAAGGCTCCTCCAATCTTGCCGGTCCAACTATTATGTCTACTTTATTTGTGGATGACAAAGTTGTTATTTTGTCTGCTTTAGAATTTTTGATCTGTTTCCTGTTGACTTGTCAGCAATTGGGTTATGGCTCAGCTGATGTGTCCATCAAAAGAACTGCGGCAAAGCCAGGCGATTATGTCGAAGTAACCTCTCACATTATATAATTTGAATCATTTTTGAACCTTACCGTATTCTTGGCTCATTATCTATGTTTTCTCTTTCATCTGTGTTTGTTTCAATTCGAACAAGATTCCCAATTTCTAGGTTCGTGATGGCAAACCACTGGTGAGTGGTGTTGTTCGCAATGAAGAGTTCGTTCTGGAACTGCTTGCTTATGAGATGGCACCAATGGTAAGTTGTTTCCCTTATCTGTTATTCATGTTCTTTTTTATCTCTCTCATGAAGCCTGTTTACCCATCATTACTAGGTATTGGCCACATTTCGTGTTTGTGGGTATTCCTTCTTGTTTGACCGTTTCTAGTTCCTACTGCAGAGGCATATG
Organism: Sonneratia caseolaris; assembly: GCA_900006705.1. Lineage (NCBI taxonomy): Eukaryota > Viridiplantae > Streptophyta > Magnoliopsida > Myrtales > Lythraceae > Sonneratia > Sonneratia caseolaris. Next base: position 2,914,979 of record CXYZ01006865.1, read on the forward strand.
TTGTTATGTGGATCATGGACCAAACTGCGTTTTCGGTCATTGCAGCTTGTCCCTGAAGGGTATGTTTCTGTGATGGGAGACTATCGTAATGATAGCTTCGACTCCTGTAACTGGTAAAGTTCAAGGCTCCAGATTTCCTGTCTCCTGTTCTTGGTCTGAAGTCATAGTGTCATGATCGGATCAAAGAGTACCCAACTGCTGGGGTGTTGATGGGCTTTTCATGATGAAACTTGCTATCGTGTCTGTTAAATTCATCAATGCAATTTTCAGGGGCCCCCTCCCTTCCCATCAAGAACATCGTTGGTAGACGATGGTTCCATTACTAGCCTCCATCCAAGTTAGCGGAAGATCACACACCAGGAAGCATGCAGCTGTGGACTAGTGATACAAAAGGATGATCAATCTCAGACCACAGCATTTTTTGCTGCTTAGAAAGGAGGTACTCTGTTCTTATTTTTACATTTGTAGATGCCGAATTCACAGATTCATCTCCATTCTGTGGTTCCCTTGTGATCGAGCTAAGTCGGATGTGTCTCTCTGCTCGAATCATCGATTTCCCTGTATCTAATTGACAGAAAAAGGAAGAAGAAACTCAGCTTCCATCTGTCGAACTACGGCTCGGCCGATTCCCCCCCTATTGTTGTATCATAACTGGCTAAAACGTGCGCAGGAAATTGAGCTATACGATGTTTTATGACATCTTATATTTCACAGATTGTTTTCAGGATCAGATAACATCTTCTAATCCAAGAATCATTGCAGCCTTGTAAACTTACAAATGGTGCCAAAGAAACTGCCATAACATTTACATCGATTGATCCCTCCTATCGGTGATCCTTTAAAAGGACTGAAACCACTAAGGTGTTGGAGTGAGAGATTTACACACAAACACACACGCACACACAGATATGTATATATATATATCACGACTGGCGTACGCGCAANCACACACACACAGATATGCATATATATATATATATATATATATATATCACGACTGGCGTACGCTAAATGAGCTGTGGCATGGCCAGGCTCTGGCAAGTCAATTGAAGAAGAAGGATCATGGGGATAGCGGACGCAAGTGGGCGGGTGGTATCGGCAGCTGCTGAGTGCGTGGGGGATTGACCGACCCTCTGTAAGTCAAAGTCAGTCAGATGAGTTAGTAGTGGGTCGCCTTGCATTCTTTGTCCGGGCTTGTAATGCTCCTATGGGCACTGTACTTCGATGCTAATTGCATCGAAAAGAATGAAGTGAAAGATTCAAACTATTTCTGGGTTCTACTAATTAGGGGTTTGGGTGTGCATGCCGTGCAAAAGCCTGAATTTGTAGGAATTTATCGGTGGAATCTTAACCTCTAAACTCAGTAGTAAGGTAGAATCGGAATCTAAAACCGAAGAAGTGATCCCCCTACGAGTAGGATTCTTGTAGTACCATGAACAAATGTGAAATTCCCCAGTTCACTCGCTTCGCTGCTAACGTAGAAACATGAATTGTGAGAGGGGCTAAATCGTAACAAGCGGCAAGTTCAGGCAGAGAGTTCCACTGTCACCCTGGATTCGGCTCCATCCACCGCGATGGTGGTGGAATGGCAAAAGAGTCATTTAATCATCGTCGAGGCCAGTCAGGGAAAACGTGTCTCTCCCTAAGGTCGTCCTCGTGCGAACTGCGAGGTGCGGAAGTGATCCTCTACTCCGCGCTCGCGCAAAGTACGTTGGCGACTCTACCCTCATCAAGCCACCGCCGGGGATGATCTTCTCCGCCGCGGCCGCCGCTTCTTCCTCTCTCCGGGGAATCATGGTGTAACTGTCGAGTATGGAAGTGATGATGCACACACACACACACACACTGCGTTTAAAAAAAAAAAAAAAGGTGACTCCTTTAAATAATTCTCTAACATTAAGTAGTTAATCAAGAGTTTAACCTATGAAGAATACGACACTATTTTCACACTTCAAGAATCTAGTCAATTGATTGTGCTGTGAGAATCTGGACTGATGCAACCTGAGTCCCGTAGTTCAATCAATAGTGATGATCAACACCGTGTAAAATCAATAAGACCTCATAGTCAGTCATTGCCGACGACTCATGAGCATCGGGTATGCTTTAAAGCTCAGTCGTTCGTTTACATCGATGAACCGATAGGCTTACTAGCAATTTGGAGCCAGTGTTTGCCATGCCAAAGAAATTACAATTACATTACGCACATGACACAAGCTGCCAGACAACCGGAGATTGTTGCACGGATATTCTACCCGGATTGAACCGCTCAGTAACAAAGCTGACGCTGCTCGTTTTCATTGAGTAATTTACACAAAACACTGACATTTTATCCCTTTCTTTCTTCATTCATTCATCAAGCCAGTCTAATGTGAAGCACTTCTCCACGACTTGAAGGTGGAGTTCCGGCCTTGCCCTCTTGACGTCTCTCCATACAGGGGAAACCTCCTCATCGCAGATTATGTTTTTCAGAGACTGCATCCCCAGAGCTGATTTTGGGAGGCATCTCACCTGGGAACATTCCCTCATGTCAATCTTCTCCAAGCTTATCAAGTTCCCGATCGGATCGGGAAGCCTCGCCAAATTCACACATTGAGAGATATCAAGATACTTCAAGCAACGTAACTCGCAAACGCCAGGAGGGAGTGTCCTGAGGTTTGGGCAAGCATAGATCCGTAAGATCTCCAAGCTGGTAAGCAGCTCCACATTGGACGGGAACCTTCTTAGGGCATGGCAGTTTGTGACACTCAGGCCCCTGAGGTACTGCATCCTGCAGATGCTTGAGGGGAGCTCCATCAGATCATCACAGTGATCAATCGTGAGTTCAGAAATGCGTGGGAAGATCCGAGGAAGTTCCACCACAGTGGGGTCGAGGCTGTTGTTGGTCTTGCAGAGGATAAGAGAGATCTTCTGCATTTTGGTGAAAGGGACAGTAGTGTTCGATAAATCTGGCACATTAACCTTCTCCAGCCACAGGCTCCTTAGGTTGATCAAGCTGTTGAACACTGAGAAGTTTCGGAGGACTGCGTTCGATGTGTCCTGGTTTATCAAAATGAGCACACGGAGCTTCGGCATGTCCTCTATGAAGGGAGGGAGGAAGTATTCTTTGGATGTGAAGTTGAGGATGAGGACTTCAGCCCTAGGTAAGTCCATCTTTGGCCAGTCCATTTCGCTCATTTCGCCTATTTTTTGAGACCACAAAAAAGTGAGACAGTTGATAGAATGATTTCACATGTAGAGCAAAATGGCATGTCGGCTATAGAAAATAGTTGCAGCTATACTTCTCTCAGTTTTTCTCCAAGAAAACAATCAAAATATATTGAATGTAGTTTTCTTCTGGTATGAAGATCGAAGACTTTCCCTAGCCTTTGAACATGTTCATTTCCTGTGCAAAATAACATTTACATCTTTCATCCTCTAACTTCTCAGTGAAGAATTTTACACGGTCTTTTCAAAAACTAATTTTCCTGGTGTGCAATCCAGCACTTAGTTGCTTTTATATTTATGATTATAGGAAATAAATGAAATATTGGTCAGTTTCTGCGCAGCCAAATACAAGAAAGAAAGTGTCATAGGAGGATGATTAGTTCGAATAAGCACCTGTGTGAACTGAAACGACGCGGGCATTGAATGGTTGATCTGAGCGTCTCTCCCACTCTCTCGGGATCTCGGCTTCTCTTCGAGGCATAACTAACCGTTCCTGCTCATTTAGTTCTCCTTGGTTGTTAAGGTACAGTGCGAGGTACCTCACAACATCATGCTGAGTAACGAACACTTCATAACAACTGCTATATATTTCTCCTGCTCTGAGTACACATAACAACAAGAATTAGAATGTACTTTAATTTTCTGGTAGCTAGAAGATACAACAAATAATTGCCTCCAAGGGTCTTTCTATTCCTTTGTATAACACATGGCTCAGCATCCAATAGATGGTTCAACTCACTGATGATCTTTCTCCAAGGTCAGAAGGCTCTTGTTGGCAAGTTCAAAGAGGACGGCAAAAGCATCTTCCTCAGGCAGATCATGGACCTCCATCCACATGTTGATGAGGATATCAAGAGGAATCCGTCGGTCCTCGGGGAAGGACCCCAAGTCCAAGAAGCACTCCTTTACCTTCTTGTCCAAATGGTCGAAGCTAATCTTCATTCTCTCCAATAGATTGTTTTCATGAGATTCACATATTGGCAGACCTCTCTGTAACCGGTTCCTTGCACTATCCCACAATTTTTCAGGTTGATCTCTCAGTGAAGCTCCAATCACCTTCAGAGCTAGAGGAAGTCCTTTGCACTCATTTACAACCTACATATTGCATTATTTGAGGGCGTAAGTGTAGGAAGTAAAAAGAATGAAAGAAAGAAAGAGTGAAGAAAACTAGGCAAATCGCAAGACCCAAGTGTACTTGGGACCCACTTTTCGATTCTTAAACTTCTGAAAGAGAACTGCTCGTTGAGAAGAATATGTTGCATAAAGTACATTTATGGAACGATGGACTATTAGATATCAGTGTGATATATTTACTCGTGCTTCTGCTGAACTTGGAACAAAGGCCTCAAGTAGTACTTATAAGGAACATCTTGTATAGTAGCTCATTCTTTCCTTCACTTTTTTAGCTCAAGAAAGAGAAAAGGAAAACTGTGAAGCTCCTCCCAGTTTCCTATAAAGGAAAAGCATGAAATTTTGGAGTACCTGCTTTACTAAGTTCTCGTTAGCAGCAGGAGGAATACAAGGTTGCTGAAACGCAGAAAGGCAGAACAAGGTCACCGCTTCATGTTCCCTCAAACACTCTACTTCATAACTGGTTTGGACAATTGTTGGGAATCGGAACCGTGAAACCACAAGGATCTTACACCCAGGATGTCTAATAATCATCAGCTGTTCAAGATGCTTTAATTTCCACACATCGTCCAGCACAATAAGGGCTGGCACGGGCATGGGATTTGTCCCTCCATATTGTGGGAACCACTTAGGTGTCTGGTCGTACATACCTGAAGAATCATTTCCCATGAGAAATCCCCACATCCTTGCTTTCAAGTTGTTAATATTTGGAGACTGAGACACGGTCAGGAACAGCAATTTGTTTTTGAAATGAGCTGCAGGAAATGAATCGATGTGTAAGATGTCAGTTCCAGACTACAACCGGTGCATCTTCAATCTTCTTAAAAAGAAAGAGAACTACAAGATTAAAGCACAGCTTTCTTAATCAAACAAAATTTGACACTCTAGAAAAGAATTAAGCAATGGAAAATAATGGTTATGCTTGATTGAGCAACACAGAAACGAGGTGGACAAACAATTGTCCACACCATTTACTTCATAGCATGAGTTAGGATAAAGAGCACGGAATCTTTTGAGTTCCAAGCAAAGGGCAAATATAATCACGCTTAATCCCTTTTTCTTTTTCGAAAAATCACATATTTAGAACCTCCATTTTCTCCAACAAACATAACAAAACAGAAGTTACAGCACAGGCTTCGATGAGCTACCTCAAATAAAGGAAGCACACACACTAGATTGTTAGGACTGTGGCATCAACTCATGTCACCTGGATCTCAATTTTCGATTAAAAAGGTAACTTTTTCGAAAAGGAACTTGGCAAGAAACTCACCCTTAACTTGGTCGTCCCTGAGAGTTTCTCCTGCCAAGGTGGTTTTTCCCGAGCCCCCGATTCCATGGATCCCGACAACCGTCAGATTGTCCCCCGACGTCATCAGCATCTCTCTCACCTTCTTCTTTCCAACCTCTAACCCGACCCCAACGTTCCGGCTTCCGCTGCGACCAAGGCCTTCCTCCCACATGGATCGCTCCTGATCCTGGAATTGGATCGCCTCTTGGACCCAACCGCCGCTGCCGATCCTCATATCGCTAACCTGCTGCTCCAGCCTCCTCACGGAGCCGTCCAGTCGGTCGAACCTCTCAGTCGAGCTGACATTGAGTTTACAAATATCTGCACTCTGGTACAGCTGCATTGGCACTTGAATGAACGTCGTGATCTTCTTGTCTATCTTTTCCAACTTACGGGCGCGCTGAAGATTCTTGTACGCATCCCATTTGCTCGAGTTAATGATCTAAAACCGGTAAAAGAAAAAAAAAGAGAGAGGAAATTTCAGAGAAATAATTTGAAAGAAAGTGGCAATTTTAGAACCACCTTTTCCGGCTCCGGAAAATCGAAACTGGACCTATAGACTCAGAGTCTGACAAACCAAAAAGCGAAGGGTTATTTTGGTGTATGGGGGGTGGGTGTTGTGGTGAGGACATCTGACCTTAGAACATAGCTCCAAGCCCCTTTTCATGTCCTCGTGGACGCGGTCGAGCCCGACCTGGCGATGCTCCGGCAGTTCAATGCCAGAAAACTTAATCTCCCGGATGGTTGCGACGAGGTTCGCTATGGTGCCTCTAAGATGCTCCGCGCTCGATTTACAGAAGATGGATTTCCTCACGATCTGTACGAGCATCTTAATGAGCTCCACGGCAAGCTCATCGGCGAAATGCTCCGCTACTGCCATGGCTACACGCCGAGAGAGAGAGAGAGAGAGAGAGAGAGAGAGAGGCTGGAGCTATAGACGGTGTGTGGAGCACTGAACAAATTGTGAGCGTGAATTGTGGGACCCGCACGTCATGCAGCAATCGCTAAGAAGATGTTGGTGGGTCCCACCCGCAGGCCTAGTGATACACTAACTGTTTTTGTTAAGGAGGGAAAAAAAAGAGAGTATAACCTAGCGCAACTTCCCCACCCCACACAATATTTAAGTTTTCATGCTAAATATTAAATTAACCGAATAATTACATTTAATGTTCACTTCATTAATATAGTGTTGTTATAAAATATCTGATATAAATGAGTGCCCTTGAATAATACACCATTATTAAATACTTTTAAGTAGAGTTAGTAAGCCGTACACTGATAATGTCAATTAAATTTATAATATTTTACTCCACTTGGGAGTTGAACTTTGGGCTGTTCTACCGGGCCGACCCTAGTCTGGCATTGCGAGTTGAATTTCCCCGAAGTCATTCTCCAGGTAGGCTCAGGAGGGCGGACCGGACCGTAGGATCGCTTGCTGTGCAGCAGATAATTTCAGGACGCAGTGCTTCCTCGGTGCATGATATCCGATTACAAACTCCATTAAGAAATTAAATTACTATATGTTCAGATGGCTGAAAAATTAAGTAATAATTATATGAATAATTGAATTCTCATTATATTCTAATGATGTGTTTCAATGGGTTCAATGATCATTGACTTGTTATGACCAGATTATACGTGAGACTTCCTCCGGTCGGTCCGTAGACCAAAGCAAAATGATAATTTTCTTTTCTTAAAAATGAAAATAAAAAATAAAAAATAAAAAAGCAAAACGGTCACATCAGAGGGAATTGCCTGGAAAAGGAGGAGATTATTCGGCACGGAAATGGGAATTCACCAAATTAGCCCCGGGGCTTTTGGCAGTAATAGATGAGGGGGAGGAGGAAGCACACAAAGGTTGTGTTTGGTCGAGGGTAAAGTTATAATTTCCCGGGAGACTTAAGCATTTTGCATGCAACTTTACACGATGTTTGAACGCATCCCGAGTTTTCCGGACCACAGTCCAGTTGCCGGGGCAGGCCATTTTCCTCGTAAAAACTTCGCCGCCCAGAAGGGTGCAACGCCCCCGCCGATCAACCCATATTATTATTATTATGTTTAAATAAGTTTGTGTTATAAATTATCTGATATATTTATTAAATAGGTGTATCGTATAAAAAATTTACATGTGTGCCGTGAAAATCCTAAAGTGCAGGACCCCCTTCACCTCAACCTCTTCGGCTTACTGCCTCTTCCTACGGAGCTCCTCGAGTGGTTCTTTCTTCTCCACGTTCGGCTGGGGGCCCGACGGAATTTGCCTAGGGTTTTTTCGACCGAGAGCTCGATATAGAAAGGGATGGGTCCCACTGCTGTAATGTCTCGAGATTACTAAAAACCCCTGGCTACCCCCACACTTCTTTTTTCTCTCGGTCATCAGATCCCGACAAGGATGGGAAATTTCCGGCCTCTGCTACTCCATGTAATGCTTTGAAGTGAAGCGAGGCACAATGGAGAAGGCAAGAATGGCTCCAATTTGCGTTCATGGTGTCTGGCGCATTTACAGTGTAGTCCGTCCTATATAGAAGATAATCTCGTGACCCGTACCTTATTTACATTTTAATCCCTCTTCCCTAACGGCTTCTTTCCTCTTAAACTAAACCCCCCCTAACTTTCTTTCTTTTCCCAATAGATGCCTGAACCATTGCACCCCATCTCAAATTCTTCACGATCATTATTTTTTTTTTCTTTCATTTCAGACCCCTTTAGTTCCAGGTGATAGAGCGCTTGAATGGATCCATCGCTCTCTAATGTACCTAATCCAGCAACTCGAGCCTCAACTCAAGGTCAACTCGGTGGGAACTGGAAGTCTTCTCCATCTCCTCGGTTTATGTAAAGAACAGAAGAGCAACATGAAACGAAGCCAAAAGGCCCTGAATTCTACAAAGATTTTACCTTTTTCTTTGCTTGTTTGCTGATAGGGTTTTATCATAACGAAGAGAAACGAAGCACTCTTCTTTTTTTTTGGGGGGGTTAGCAGAGCAGTATCGATGATGGAGTGACGAAGGGAAAAAAAAAATTTTAAAAAACAATGGGATGATTACAAGAGGAGGGTATTTTTAACACATACTTTCCTGGTAATTCAAATTATTTATAAAATATAATAATTTTAAATTGTAATCAATCTCTCAAGAAAAAATTTTCCATGTGATGTGATTTTACACTATAAGATAATAATAATATAACCAATCAAACACCTCCATCATCTTCTATTATTCTTCTGTCGATTATCACTATAAAAACAAAAAACAAAAAACAACCTCACTCGTCTCTCTCGGCCTTTCCCCTTTCCTTCTCTGCTTGCCGTCTCTCCCCCAGATTTCCTCTTCTATTTATTACACGCCTCTCTTCCATTTATCTTCCTCCCTCCGGGCCCGGGCCTCACTGTTGGTCGATTTCCCTCTCTTCTAAGCCTCATTCTGCCCGTCTCTGTCTGTCTCTCTCGCTCCATCTCACACCATCTTTCTTCTTCTTCTTCTTCTTCTTCTTCTTCTTCTTCTTCTTCTTCTTCTTTTTCCCATTTTCTGTCTGATTTCTCTTGCTAGGTTGTCGGCTTTTAACCACCGTAGACAGGTGGAAGAGGCGGTGGAGAAAAAGGAATGGGCCATAGAGGAACAAATCGGGCTGGGATGTCTTAGGCTCATATCCGTTGGTGGGTGGGTGATGGGCTTAAACGCCCATAGTTCAACACAATCACTTCCAGCCCATTCAAGTTCAGTAATTATGCCTCGCCCAAATATATATATATCCAATTTACTCCGAACCAACTGAAACGAGACTAATATCTTGAGATCCCTAGGAATGAATTTAATAATACTCATATGATGTCACTTTTAATAATTTATTCAAGTCTCACATTAAGCTTAGGTTGGGTAGGTGGGAATAGCGAAATAGATTGAATAGGAAAAAAAAAACTAAGAAAATTTCGATATTTCTTACATTTTTCTTAAAAATATGAGTAGTATTACACAATAAATATTTGCTAATGAAAATTTAAATTAAATTAATTTATTAATTAATTCATTCCCAAATTTATATGATTTTTTTCATTCATAATAATTGATACAATATTTCTTAAAAGATGAATAATAAAATCGATAGAAAGCTACAATTTCATTGGATGTAACCCAAATAAAACAAAATTAGGATAGAAGGAAATTAGAAGGAAATAAAAAAAAAAAGAAGCCATCCGACTCTGACCTGCATCCATACCAAACGTGGTCTAAAAGGTTGTCAGCGAATATCGTCGATCGTCCATTGATTTACTTGAAATTAGTTATTACAGCTTGAACACATGGGACTTGCTATGGCTTCGACCATAACCGTTCCGGATTTCTCATCCATCGCGACTTCTGAGGACCCCCTCAAGAGAATCCGCAGTGTCTTGAAGCCGATCGAATCCCTCGGTGATTGCCAATGTCAGGCGATGCAGGTGCACCGGCATGTTGACCTGCATCGAGCCTCGAACGAAGCTCGTGATTTTCTTGTTGATCTTCTCCAGCACCCTAGCGTACTGCAGGTTCCTGTACGCGTTCCAGTGGCTCGAGCGAATGATCTACTCGGAATTGAAAAGGAAAAACTGTCGGTAAAATCTATAGAAAAATGGCGAATTAATTTAACATAATGTGTAAAAGGTTAGATGGAGGCAGGCAGATTACCCTGTGGCAGAGGTCAGGGCGGTTGCAGAGCTCGTCATAGACACGGAAAAGTTGGAACAGCTGGTCGGCCGGAAGCTCGATGCCGGAGTGCTTCACCTCCTGCAATTGCATTATGGGGAAGAGCTCCTCTATGGTCTGTTTCAGCTGTTCCTTCGTCGATCTATAGAACATCCACCTGCCCGGTATCTGCGCCAGCATCCTTAGTGGCTCCGCCGCCGCCTGGCCGGGCAAGAAGTGTGGAACCGTCATGGGCGTCCTGTTGTGCTTCCGGCAGGGGGGGAAGTAGGGGTCGAGAGAGGGAGGGAGGGAGGGAGGGAATGAGTGAGTGAGGAGAGACTCTCTTTTCACTGTTCAACAATTTAATCACTTATTTATCTGTGAATCTTAGCATCTAAATTTAATAAGGTAAAATCCAAATCTAAAACTAAAGAATTGGTCCCCCTAAGAGTAGGATTCTTGTAGTACCATAAACAAATGTAAAATTCCCCGAGTCACTAGCTTTGCTGCTAACGTAGAAACATTAATTGTAAGAGGGCTAAATTGTAATAAGCGATAAGTTCAGGTGGAGAGTTCCACTCTCACCCTGGATTCGGCTCCATTCACCGCCATAGGTGGTGGGCGCGTGGTGGGTGGGGGGTAAAAGAGTCATTCAAACATCGTCGAGGCCAATCCGGAAATACGTTTTTCCATGGTCGTGCTCGTGCTTGTGCGAGGTGTGGAAGTGATTCTCTACTCCGAGCTCACGCGAAGTCCGTTCACAGCTCTACCCTCATCCCGCCACCGCCGGGGATGATCTCCGCCGCCGCGGCCGCCGCTTCTTCCTCTCTCCTGGTCACCCTACTCTTGCTCCCGCTCGCTCTTGTATCCACTTCACATCCTCCGCTCAACGCTTCTCTCCATAACTTACAGGTAGGTGCGCGAGCGAATCCCTTCGTCTCCGGGCTCCCGATCACCGGCTCCGAAAAAAATAAAAAGAAAAAAATCATTCGATTGATCCGTAAGAGCCCGAATTCTACCGTGCAGGATGTTGTGAAGGCAGTATCCTTGAAGCAGAAATGGGATTGGGAGAGCGTGAGCGTCTCGAAGCTGGATTTGCGGAGGGCCAGGTACGGGAGCTTCCAGAGTCACGAGTTTCGGATCCGGGCGGGGAATGCCGATCTGTTCTTCAAGTTCCCCGACGAAGTTGCCGGTTGGAAGAGGTTTCGGAACTTCAAAGGTGATTTGGGGAATTTGTTGAAGTTGGTTAGATCGAAGTCGGTGGTTCGTCCCTTCAAGGTGGAGGGTCCGGTCGAGCTGCGGGTTGTTGGTGATTACGACCTATCACTGTTGTTGCCGGTAAGCCAATAGAAGTTGTAATATTGCCATCTTTTTAATTCCCAGTGGCAGAATCTTGATAAATTCGAGCGCTGAGTCTTGCTGGGACAAGGTACGATGAGTAACCTTTTAAGCGATTACTGTCATGGGACCACACCGTGACGCATTTCAGTATTTTAAAGGTTCAGAGAATGCATGTCTTGTGAGTCCATTACTGCGTCGATCTCTATGACTTGCTAGCTTAGCTGGAAATGCATGCCAGTCATTGTTGTGAATGCCTGGTTAGCTTTGAAGTGTTTCTTGTGACCGCATGTTCTCATTTATAGTATTAAGATTACTTCATATAATCAAGTACATTTCAAATTTGTCTGGGTCTGGGATGGCAAATGAACTAGATTTATCTTGCGTAGTATTCTCTATTATCCGTGGTTTAAAGTTCTTTCACCATTCTATTTAGGTGAGTAGAGTGGCCTATCTTGTGGGGAAGGTCCTAGACGCTCTAGATTCACACTGCGAAGTTCTGCATCTTTATCTTAGCTTTATATTTACTAGAAAGTCAGTTTTTTTTTTGTTTTTTTGGTGGAAGGGACTATTTTGTCGAAGATCAGGAGCATGTCTAAAAGATTGTCTTCTCGGTTAAAATCATTTGCATAACTGTACTATTTGGTGCAAAAGAAAGTTATGTCAAGTTAAAGACTTGCTGATGATATCCAGTTTATGGGAATCATATTGGTTCTTTATTTCAGAAACATGGCATGTTTTATTTTGTTCTTTAGTTCGTTAAAGTCAAATGAGCTTCGTATGTACTCTTCTAATGGATTTTTGGTGTTTGCATAACATGTTATTCTCTTGCTGATCAGCTCAATGCTACGAATAGGGGCTTCAGACGTATCTTTGTTGGTGAAGGTATCACAGTGGAAGTAAATGGTGCCCTTGAAGTTTTCCTTTTCTATGAACCTGAATGGCAATCTTCTGAGAACCGGACTGTCACTAATGAGCCAAAGAGTAGCTCCTTACCATATTTTCAGACTCTCTGCATGCCCTTACTCCCTATCCACATCATAGGACCTGCATCTCTCATCGCCTACAGGACTCGCAATCCTGGGGCCCATATCAAGACTCACTCATCAGCCAATGGAACGATGAAGTTGCTTCCTGAGAAATGTTACAGCCATAACTTTCATAGAAAGCATTCTTACCCAATCAATTCTTTGAGCACAAGGATCACCATGATGGAGCAATTCCTTAGAAGCTTGATGGGCGGTGGAGTGCATCGGAAGGGGCTCTCAGGTTTTGTGAAGGCGAAGATAAAAGCCTCGACATATCTCCGGTTTCAGATGCAGCTGGAAAGGAAATTTACCTCTACCAACAGCACCCGCAAAATTAGGTTGGACGAATGGAGAACAAGGCCTGCAGTTGAACGGGTCTGGTTTGATGTATTGGCGAAGCTCAAGGGAGAGCAGATTAAGCCGGTCCTCGTGAAGAAGGTTAAGCGTTTTATAGCAGTGGACACAGTTGATTGGAGTAGTTTACTTTCAAACGTTTCCTTCACCAAGTTAACTCCTGTCCTCGTCCCTCCCGAGCCTCTCACTCTGGACGTAAAGTGGTAAGAGTGAGGAGGAAGTTTGTCTTTGTAACATCATAACTTTGTATTAGTTGCAGACTTTTCTTGTTCCCTTTTTTTTTTCTTTGGCATTTTTGGGGGTACAAATACTGGTTTGTTGGGGGTTGATTTTCCTTTTTTCTCAGGGTGTAGGTTCGAGGACATCAGAGTGTCGGCTGCAAAATTGGAACTGTAAGAAGGGAAGAAAAGAACTTTAAAAAAGATCAGAAATTACGAGTAAAGACCCTTCGGATTATTGCATCAGATGTTCTGTTGTTGTTGTTTTTTTTTTTTTTTATCGCATCGTGTCGATTGGGCCAGCTTCGAATGCGGGTGCCCAAAGGATGTGGCAGCACTGGTCCTTAACGGTAGTCGGGTGCGGCTATGGTTTTGTGACATTGTACCGTCTGCCCCCGTCGGGCATCAAGGAACTGAGCTGAGTTCGTTCCATTGACAGCAACAGGAAAAACTTGGGTCCACCTGCCCATGGACGCATGGCGGCCTCTCTTGAATCTCTTGCTGGAGTCGTGGTCCTACTGGAGCCGAGCTAGGTACGGTGAGGCCATCACAGGCTCACAAATCTTGAGCTTCCCCAGCCATGGGCTCGTGAGTCCAATAAGGGATGCTCAGTACAGTGACCCACCATAACAATTCGTCTTGAAGGGCCTCGATCGGCTGTCTTTTTGGGTCAGCGGCATCACGGTTGAAGCCTTAACTGTGAATCGGTCCAGCGATAGAACTCATCCCCCATTGAAGCCTTGGTCCGAAATCAGTGCACTGAACCAATTCCACTACGGCGCTCACCATCGATGACATTAAGCAAGGGCCCTCGGATGTTGAGCGTAAGGGGAAAATCAATTTAACTTGATCGAGGGGCCGACGAATCGAGGCACAGAGTAGAGTCACTACCCGAGAGTGGAGGATGTCCTCTCGGGGTCGGGTCGTATGCCCACAACCTCCTTCACTTTCGATTTTATTGTCAAGCGCATTCTAATCCATTTTTGCCTCGAAACCATGAAGAGAGCAGAGCACCTTCGTGTCTGTCTGCATATCGCCTCCGTGTTACTGTGCACCGATGACACTGTCACCGCGGTTGCACGATTGGCTCTACGTCACCGTCGCGCTCCGAAGATCGACCAGCTTGAGAGTCCCCGGCAGTGTGTACACAGTGCCGGGGCCACAGAATTACGTAATAGAATATTCGAAGGATTATCCTGTCAAAATTCCCAACCAGTCGACCTCGCAGAGGTCACCGGTTGACTTAATCATCCATCCAACCGTTCATCAATGGAATAATATGTAGATAAACGTACAAAAACAAACACGTCACTCCACTCGCAACCCGCAGCCATGAAAAAGAAAAAACAAAACAAAACAAGAGTGGAATCCGAAGGAACACAGCAAATTCGGAGAAGCTGCGATCGGTACTACTCTGGATGCTAGTGGGGGTGTGGTATTTTATCACATGCTCTGCTTATGAAGGCCACCGCTGGTTCCTGTGGCAGTTCTACTGTACATCGCGGCATGGAAAATGCCAATGTGTTTCACATTCCTGTGGGGTTCCGTGGACCCTCACCACCCTCGAAAACGATCGACTTGATTAAAGCGTACACATCCTCGGCGGACCACGGCACTCTATCCTCCAGTCTAAATGCGAATTATGGTATAACTGTAGAGTATAGAAATGACATTTTTTTTAAATAAAAAAAATCAAAGAGGGTTACTCTTTTAAATAGTTCTCTAACGATAGATAGTTAATCAAAAGTTTAACCCACGAAAGAGAAGGCTCTATCTTCACTCTTTTAAGAGTCGGATCACTTCCTCGTACTGTGAGAATCTCAACCGATGCAACCTGAGTCCGGCAATTCAACCCCGTCTGAAATTGATGGGATCTCGTGGTCAGTTGTTATCGGTGACTCGGCGAGATTTCGTGTCTCTTTAATTCCCCTCCCCCCACAATGCGTCAAGCTTATGGGTCTGCTATGTAACGAGGGCATTTGACGGGGATGGAAATCATCGTATGATGTTTGCTTGTGGAATTTCTCTACTGCGTTTTCCAGCAGCAATCTACTTCACAGAAAGTCCAACGTCATTAGCACGGCCGAGTAAGAGACATTTTCCCAACAGACATTCAAAGGAACAAGATAAGAAAAATATGCTGTCAGAACCGACTTTATAAAAACAAAATGAGGCCACGAGAATATGGCAAGGCTGGTTGTTGGTTGATTGGATTGATGACGAAGGAAGCAGTAGAGATGTGCTACAGTTTGTGTAGTTGTCATGATCAGATTCTGAATGATCACAACCTCGCCTGCAGATCGGTATGCTTTTTAGTTCGTTACATCGATGAACCGATAGGCTGATCAGCAATTTGGGACCAGTGTTTGGCATGCCAAAGAATGTGAGCTGAAGAAAGCAAAGGGATAAGAGTTTCAGGCCGCTGATGTCTCCTTCCAGCTTTATTTGCGTTAACAAAATCAGGTTTAAATTACAATTATGTTACAACGGATAGCACATGACAGAAACTGCTAGACGACCATGGACTGTTGATTGAGTAATTTACACAAAACACTGACATTTTATCCCTTTCTTTCTTCATTCATCAAGCCAGTCTAATGTGAAGCACTTCTCCACAACTTGAAGGTGGAGTTCCGGCCTTGCCCTCTTGACGTCTCTCCATACAGGGGAAACCTCCTCATCGCAGATTATCTTCTTCAAAGACCGCATCCCCAGAGCTGATTTTGGGAGGCATCTCACCTGGGAACATTCCCTCATGTCAATCTTCTCCAAGCTTATCAAGTTCCCGATCCGATCGGGAAGCCTCGCCAAATTCACACATTGAGAGATATCAAGATACTTCAAGCAACGTAACTCGCAAACGCCAGGAGGGAGTGTCCTGAGGTTTGGGCAAGCATAGATCCGTAAGATCTCCAAGCTGGTAAGCAGCTCCACATTGGACGGGAACCTTCTTAGGGCATGGCAGTTTGTGACACTCAGGCCCCTGAGGTACTGCATCCTGCAGATGCTTGAGGGGAGCTCCATCAGATCATCACAGTGATCAATCGTGAGTTCAGAAATGCGTGGGAAGATCTGAGGAAGTTCCACCACAGAGGGGTCGAGGCTGTTGTTGATCTTGCAGAGGATAAGAGAGATCTTCTGCATTTTGGTGAAAGGGACAGTAGTGTTCGATAAATCTGGCACATTAACCTTCTCCAGCCACAGGCTCCTTAGGTTGATCAAGCTGTTGAACACTGAGAAGTTTCGGAGGACTGCGTTCGATGTGTCCTGGTTTATCAAAATGAGCACACGGAGCTTCGGCATGTCCTCTATGAAGGGAGGGAGGAAGTATTCTTTGGATGTGAAGTTGAGGATGAGGACTTCAGCCCTAGGTAAGTCCATCTTTGGCCAGTCCATTTCGCTCATTTCGCCTATTTTTTGAGACCACAAAAAAGTGAGACAGTTGATAGAATGATTTCACATGTAGAGCAAAATGGCATGTCGGCTATAGAAAATAGTTGCAGCTATACTTCTCTCAGTTTTTCTCCAAGAAAACAATCAAAATATATTGAATGTAGTTTTCTTCTGGTATGAAGATCGAAGACTTTCCCTAGCCTTTGAACATGTTCATTTCCTGTGCAAAATAACATTTACATCTTTCATCCTCTAACTTCTCAGTGAAGAATTTTACACGGTCTTTTCAAAAACTAATTTTCCTGGTGTGCAATCCAGCACTCAGTTGCATTTATATTTATGTTTATAGGAAATAAATGAAATATTGGTCAGTTTCTGCACAGCCAAATATCAAAAAAGAAAGTGCCATAGGAGGATGATTAGTTCAAATAAGCACCTGTGTTAATTGAAACAGTGCGGGCATTGAATGGTTGATCTGAGCGTCTCTCCCACTCTCTCGGGATCTCAGCTTCTCTTCGAGGCATAACCAAGCGCTCCTGCTCATTTAGCTCTCCTTGGTTGTTAAGGTACAATGCGAGGTCCCTCAGCACATCATGCTGAGTAACAAACACATCATAACAACTGCTATATATTTCTCCTGCTCTGAGTACGCATAACAACAAGAATTAGAATGTACATTAATTTTCTGGTAGCTAGAAGGTACAACAAATAATTGCCTCCTAAGGGTCTTTCTATTCCTTTGTATAACACATGGCTCAGCATCCAATAAATGGTTCAACTCACCGAGGATCTTTCACCAAGGTCAGAAGGTTCTTGTTGGCAAGTTCATAGAGGATGGCAAAAGCATCTTCCTCAGGGAGATCATGGACCTCCATCCACATGTTGATGAGGATATCAAGAGGAATCCGTCGGTCCTCGGGGAAGGACCCCAAGTCCAAGAAGCATTCCTTTACCTTCTTGTCCAAATGGTCGAAGCTAATCTTCATCCTCTCCAATAGATTGTTTTCATGAGATTCACATATTGGCAGACCTCTCTGTAACCGGCTCCTTGCACTATCCCAGAATTTTTCAGGTTGATCTCTCAATGAAGCTCCGATCACCTTCAGAGCTAGAGGAAGTCCTTTGCACTCATTTACAACCTATTTATTGCATTATTTGAGGGCGTAAGTGTAGGAAGTAAAATGAATGAACGAAAGAAAGAGTGAAGAAAACTAGGCAAATCGCGAGACCCAAGTGTACTTGGGACTCACTTTTCAATTCCTGAACTTCTGAAAGAGAACTGCTTATTGAGAAGAATATGTTGCATAAAGTACATTTATGGAACAATAGACTATTAGATATCAGTGTGATATATTTACTCATGCTTCTGATGAAGTTGGAACAACGGCCTCGAATAGTACTTATAAGGAACATCTCGTACAGTAGCTCATTCTTTCCCTCACTTTTTTAGCTCAAGAAAGAGAAACGAAAAACTGTAAAGCTCCTCC
>CXYZ01006865.1:2933401-2967820 GCA_900006705.1 Sonneratia caseolaris
ATTTTCCTGGTGTGCAATCCAGCACTCAGTTGCATTTATATTTATGTTTATAGGAAATAAATGAAATATTGGTCAGTTTCTGCACAGCCAAATATCAAAAAAGAAAGTGCCATAGGAGGATGATTAGTTCAAATAAGCACCTGTGTTAATTGAAACAGTGCGGGCATTGAATGGTTGATCTGAGCGTCTCTCCCACTCTCTCGGGATCTCAGCTTCTCTTCGAGGCATAACCAAGCGCTCCTGCTCATTTAGCTCTCCTTGGTTGTTAAGGTACAATGCGAGGTCCCTCAGCACATCATGCTGAGTAACAAACACATCATAACAACTGCTATATATTTCTCCTGCTCTGAGTACGCATAACAACAAGAATTAGAATGTACATTAATTTTCTGGTAGCTAGAAGGTACAACAAATAATTGCCTCCTAAGGGTCTTTCTATTCCTTTGTATAACACATGGCTCAGCATCCAATAAATGGTTCAACTCACCGAGGATCTTTCACCAAGGTCAGAAGGTTCTTGTTGGCAAGTTCATAGAGGATGGCAAAAGCATCTTCCTCAGGGAGATCATGGACCTCCATCCACATGTTGATGAGGATATCAAGAGGAATCCGTCGGTCCTCGGGGAAGGACCCCAAGTCCAAGAAGCATTCCTTTACCTTCTTGTCCAAATGGTCGAAGCTAATCTTCATCCTCTCCAATAGATTGTTTTCATGAGATTCACATATTGGCAGACCTCTCTGTAACCGGCTCCTTGCACTATCCCAGAATTTTTCAGGTTGATCTCTCAATGAAGCTCCGATCACCTTCAGAGCTAGAGGAAGTCCTTTGCACTCATTTACAACCTATTTATTGCATTATTTGAGGGCGTAAGTGTAGGAAGTAAAATGAATGAACGAAAGAAAGAGTGAAGAAAACTAGGCAAATCGCGAGACCCAAGTGTACTTGGGACTCACTTTTCAATTCCTGAACTTCTGAAAGAGAACTGCTTATTGAGAAGAATATGTTGCATAAAGTACATTTATGGAACAATAGACTATTAGATATCAGTGTGATATATTTACTCATGCTTCTGATGAAGTTGGAACAACGGCCTCGAATAGTACTTATAAGGAACATCTCGTACAGTAGCTCATTCTTTCCCTCACTTTTTTAGCTCAAGAAAGAGAAACGAAAAACTGTAAAGCTCCTCCCAGTTTCCTATAAAGGAAAAGCATGAAATTTTGGAGTACCTGCTTTATTAAGTTCTCGTTGGCAGCCGGAGGAATACACGGTTGCTGAAACGCAGAAAGGCAGAACAAGGTCACCGCTTCATGTTCCCTCAAACACTCTACTTCATAACTGGTTTGGACAATTGTTGGGAATCGGAACCGTGAAACCACAAGGATCTTACACCCAGGATGTCTAATAATCATCAGCTGTTCAAGATGCTTTAATTTCCACACATCGTCCAGCACAATAAGGGCCGGCATGGGCATGGGATTTGTCCCTCCATATTGTGGGAACCACGTAGGTGTCTTCTGGTCATACATACCTGAACAATCATTTCCCATAAGAAATCCCCTCATCCTTGCTTTCAAGTCGTTAATATTTGGAGACTGAGACACAGTCAGGAACAGCAATTTGTTGTTGAAATGAGCTGCAGGAAATGAATCGATGTGTAAGATGTCAGTTCCAGACTACATCTGGTGCATCTTCAGTGTCCACAGTATATTCAAAATATCAGCATACTCTCCAGTACTGAAAAGAAAATATGGAAAAAAAAAACCTTAAAAAGAAAGAGAACTACAAGAGTAAACCACAGTTTTCTTAATCAAACAAAATTTGAAACTCTAGAAAAAGCATTAAGCAATGGAAAACAAAGGACATTATGCTTGATTGAGCAACAGACGTACGAGGTGGACAAAAGGTTGTCCATACCATTTTCTTCATAGCATGGGTTAGGATGAATGGTACGGAATCTTTTATGAGCTCCAAGTAGAGGGCAAGTATAATCACGCTTAATACATTTTTCTTTCTCGAAAAATCGCATATTTAGAACCTCCCATTTTCTCCAACAAACATAACAAAACAGAAGTTACAGCACAGGCATCAATGAGCTACCTCAAATAACGGTAGCACACACTAGATTGGTAGGACTATGGCATCAACTCATGCCACCTGGATCTCAATTTTCGATTAAAAAGGTAACTTTTTCGAAAAGGAACTTGGCAATAAACTCACCCTTAACTTGGTCGTCCCTGATAATTTCTCCTGCCAAGGTGGTTTTTCCCGAGCCGCCGATTCCATGGATCCCGACAACCGTCAGATTGTCCCCCGACGTCATCAGCATCTCTCTCACCTTCTTCTTTCCAACCTCTAACCCGACCCCAACGTTCCGGCTTCCGCTGCGACCAAGGCCTTCCTCCCACATGGATCGCTCCTGATCCTGGAATTGGATCGCCTCTTGGACCCAACCGCCGCTGCCGATCCTCATATCGCTAACCTGCTGCTCCAGCCTCTTCATGGAGCCGTCCAGTCGGTCGAACCTCTCAGTCGAGCTGACATTGAGTTTACAAATATCTGCACTCTGGTACAGCTGCATTGGCACTTGAATGAACGTCGTGATCTTCTTGTCTATCTTTTCCAACTTACGGGCGTACTGAAGATTCTTGTACGCATTCCACTTGCTCGAGTTCATGATCTAAAACCAGTAAAAAGAAAAAGAAAAAGAAAAAGAGGAAATATCAGATAAATAATTGGAAAGAAAATGGCAATTTTAGAACTACCCGTCCCAGTTCCGGAAAATCGATATTGAACCTATAGACTCAGAGTCAGAGATAAACCAAAAAGCGAAGGGTTATTTTGGTGTTTGGGGGGCCCGGGGGCCGGTGGGGGAGGTGGTTTTGGGGCGTGGGTGGGTGAGGACATCTGACCTTAAAACATAGCTCCAAGCCCTTCTTCATCTCCTCGTGGATGCGGTCGAGCTCGAACTGGCGATGTTCCGGCAATTCAATGCCAGAAAACTTAATCTCCTGGATGGTTGCGACGAGGTTCTCTATGGTGACTCTAAGATGATCCGCGCTCGATTTACAGACGATGGATTTCCTCACGGTCTGTATGAGTATCTTAATGAGCTCCGTGGCAATCTCACCGGCGAAAAAGTCCGTCACTGCCATCTCTACACGCCGAGAGAGAGGGAGAGAGAGAGAGAGAGAGAGAGAGAGAGAGAGAGAGAGAGAGGCTTGAGATGCAGACGGCGAGTGGCAGATGAAATAACTTCAAGTTGTGCTTATGAATTGTGGGTCCCACTTATCGGCCGAGTAACTTACTGGCTTTTTTTTTTAATGAGGAAAAAAGTGGGTCACCGCAGTGACCGGATGGCGCAACTTTCGCCATACAATATTCAAGATTTTCGCACCTATTTATTAATATGTTAAACCAATGGAACTACCAGCGCTTAGTATCCTCCTCATAAGTACAGTGCTACCGAATCTAAGTATAAATCGGTGTGCCCAAATGATGCATGTACAGTTATCAAACGTTTTTAAACAGTTGAGACAGTTTATTCCAATAGTGATGAAAATACCCATTTAATACCTACTTTTTCCCTAATTTAAACTAACTCATCAAACCAAATGACTTCAAATTACAATCAACTTTGACATGTAAAAAACAATTTTCCACCGTAATCTAATAATATAGCGAACCATCACGTCGAACTTGGCATCTTAGGTGCAAGAGCAAGGCCGTCGTTCTCCCTCCATCCCGAGGTTGGCCAATCCCTTCTATTGGTATCTTTATTCGGCGCATCATATGCTCACGAATTTCATAGACTGGTCCCTCAAAATTCCTTTTTGATTATAAATCTTATTTATTCATACCATATATGTCCCGTACCTTTCTTCTCACCTTTTTATACCCACATACATCGATTTCTAAATCGGACCGAATCTGAAACCAGTTAAAGTAATATCAGAGATTCAATAGATCGAATCGCATATTTAATAAATAATATCAATAGTATAATATTATCAATAAATTATATAATATCACAATTTGATAATAATATATAATAAAAATAATTAATATAATCATCGTATTGATTCAAAGTACAATATAAAATATAAATATAAATATATTAAAATAATATACGCATATTATAATAGATTTTTTAAAATTTTAGTGAATTAATTTTTTTCATCAATCCAATTGGATTCACCGATCCGATCGAGAACGGGCCAATTCAATGAAATCTAATAGCATTTACAATACAATTGGATCAATTCTAAAAATTAGACCAATTAAGTAATCAATTCTATATTAAACCAGTCAATTCACACTAATTTTAAAAACTATTATCTATATATTCCTCTCTCTCCGTTGGGAAAATATCGGTTTGGTCGTGTGACTTGGTTGCTTTTCTGTTTCGGCATTGCTTTTATATATATATATATATATATATATATTTGTGTGTGTCCGTCCTTCATCTTCCCAACTTTTCAATTCTCGTCCATCCGGTACTTTCTCTCTCGCCTCTTTCCGTCTCTCCAATCCGCCCTGTCTCTCCCACTTTCTCCCCTTCTTTCCCATCGGTTATGGTGGTTTACAGAGGCTAAAGCAGCATCTTCGAGTAAAGTTGAAGGACTGAAATGAAATTAAGCTAAAACAGAGGAGACATAATGGAAACGTAAAGGTCAAATACTCAACATCCCAAAATATTGAGCTTAGGTTAGGGGGTGGGTGGGAATAGAAGGAATAAATTTAATATGATAAAAACTAAGAAAATTCAACATTTCTTACATTATTCTTAAAAATATGAGTAGCATTACGAAATAATTTTTTATTAATGTAAATTTAAATTAGATTAAATTATTAATTAATTGATACAATCTTCCTAAACTTATAGATTTTTTTATTTAAAATAATCGATACAATATTTTTTTTAATGAATAATAAAATGGGTAGAAAGCCACATTTTCATATATTATGTAACCAAATAAAACAAAAATAGGATAGAAGGAAGAAGAAGAAAAAAACCATCCAACTCTGACTGCATCATCCATCGTGCCAGACGTGGTCTAAAAGGTCATTAGCGAATATCGCCGATCGTCCATTAATTTATTTGAACTTAGCTATTACAGATTCGATAGATGGGAAGTGCTACGGCTTCGAGCGTAGCTGTTCCGGATTTCTCATCCATTACGACTTCCGAGGACCCCCTCAAGAGAATCCGCAGAGTCCTGAAGTCGATCGAATCCCTCGTTGATTGCCAGGGTCAGGCGATGCAGGTCCGCCAGCATGTTGACCTGCATCGAGCTTCGAACGAAGCTCGTGATTTTCTTGTTGATCTTCTCCAGCTTCCTCATGTACTGGAGGTTCTTGTACGCGTTCCAGCGGCTCGAGCGAATGATCTACTCGGAATTGAAAAGGAAAGAAACCGTCGGTAAAAATCTTAATAAAAAAAAGGGCAATTAATTTAACGAACTGTGTGAAAAGTCGGATGGAGGCAGGCAGGTTTCCTTGTGGCAGAGGTCAAGGCCGCTGCGGAGCTCATCGGAGACAAGGGAGAGCTGGAACTGCCGGTTGGCCGGAAGCTCGACGCCGGAGTACTTCACCTCCTGGATTAGGGGGGAGAGCTCCTCTATGGTCTGTTTCAGCTGTTCCGCCTGCGATCTGCAGATCATCGACTTGCCCGATATCTGCACCAGCACCTTCAGCAGCTCCGCCGCTGCCTGGCCGGGCAAGAAGTCTGGCACGGTCACGGGCATCCTGTCGTGCTTCCGGCGGACGCGGAAGTAGGGGTCGAGGGAGCGAGGGAGGGAGGAGAGACAAGAAGGGAGTGTTCAGTGCTGTGCTGGGACCGTGGAGTGGAGTTCACGGCCGACATTCATGTGTGATTCTTATTGACTAACGTCTTCCTTCGTTGCACCATTTAATCACAGTATGTCACCGGGAAATTGCACCCATAATATTTAAACGAGAGCAAGACCGTCCAGCCCGCGGGACCCGCTACAATCGGCAGACTGCACAGTCAGTCGGTCGACAAATCCGGCGTTTCGAGCCGCATCTGGGAGCAATGTATGGTGGTCGGAGAAGCATGGCGTGCAATTAATCATCGATGCTCAGTGCGGGAGCTTTTTACCGATGACCGATGCCGGGCGACAGCATTACATTAATCTAAGATCGCCATTATCGGGTCACATCCACAGTGCCGTGTCGATTGGACCGGAGATCACACGTAACTAACTACATGGACGAGTAGGACACACCGCTGCCGTCGGCTTTGCGCAGTGTGTGGACGCGTCCATTTCTTCGACCGTGGAGGAATATGGATCTTCCGCAGACGTCGACGTCTGAGGAAATCACTCGGAAGTTGCTTCACTGATAATTTTTAATTAATCTGAGTGGACTCTTTGTTTTCCCACCCCACAACACTCGGATAATTTATCCCCACTCTGCACCGTGTCACCATCATCAACCGCACTCAAATTCAGAAATATGGTTGGCGCAACGCATCACCCTCTCAGCTTGATGATGAAGGATCTTATCTATTCTTTCTTTCTTTTAAATACGACCATGCATCATTTGCTATATATATATATATATATATATATATATTCGACAATCGAAATCGACCCCGTAACACTAAAAATGTCGAGTGGAATACCATCGCCCATCGATGAATAATCTTATAATGGAAATCATATGAATGCAATCTGAAGTGGTCCCATGATGAAATATGCGACAAGGGGCATGTCTCATGATGGACACTTCTGAATCGAAAAAAAAAAAGAGTTTCTTCCTCGACTTAATCACCCCCATATTCAGTAATTCACTGGCCGGCCCTTTCTCATGATTTTTTTTTTTGGTTTGAGATTCGAAATCCGACTCACATGCACTAAGATTGATCCAAGTGCGGAGGCTTAATAGCCTAGGGCTCTGTGGATTCATGGAGGAATAATACTTGGTGGTTGAGCAAAGTCTTGCGTTGACGTTAATGGTTGACCGTTCGCTGGCTGGCTGAGAAGAAAACGAAGCGCGGGGATAGCCCCCCATCTGTCTGTATGCGCGCGTCAGATGCTGAAATGCACGGGCATGAGCAGGCCGCCTAACTTAAATTATTGAATGAGTGCTCATTGACCGGCAAGGCGACCCCCGAAAGTCTTCGTCAACCAAAGAAAATGCTTATATCTAAAGGAATACAGCATCGGTGGGGCACGACAACCAGTCAAATCGATTCTATGTACTCGAAATGTTTGAAAGTGTGTATATGCGTGCGGGTGTGTATCATCGGTGATGGAGATTTAGATCACTGGACCAACATGAACCGGTTCTGATGATTCAATTTAGATTCCAGATACACAAACCTAGAAGGCATTGAGACATCCAATTAGGCCCATGAATCATTTGGGCCAATGGAGCCCATTCTGGGAGTAACCACAGAATAATTTATGAACCTGTTACAGAGGTACATGCTGATGTTGGGAGAACGATATGGGGACATTGTCGAGATCCTTCTTCGTGTTCTAAGCTCGGATGTCGTTTCAAAGATGTAAAATATAATAAGCTGTACATGGCAGTTTACGCAAATAGAGGTCCAAATACGTACACGCAATAATCTGCAACTTTCTGATACACAAGGAGTATTGATTTAAGACACTATTAACATGCCCAAAAGGCCTGATAAGTAGATAAGCTCTTGGTTTATCGGAGCTCATGGTGGTTCAAGCCCCTGGATGCTCATCGAGCTCAGCATTGTTCCAGTGTCCACCAACCGGTAAGTAGAGAGCGATGCAGCAGCTTCTTGTTGCAAACAGAGATTCCATCCCTCGGGAAGAGAACCTTAAAAACTCCTTCCATTCACTGTCCTGTCTATGGGAGAAGAAGTGTTACAGCATTTCTAGTCTATAGAATGCCCATTGACAGTATCGAATGCCCATGCAAGCTGACAGCTCCTTCGTGCTTCTTCTGCAATTGAAAGACAAAGCTCTCAAGCAACAATTACCGGGGCCTACATACATTCTTTTAGAAAAGAATTCTCAAGACTAATCCCTATCCCTTGCCCACTGTCTTCTCATCTGAAAGCTTTTCAAACCTTATATATCTTTTTTAAGGTCATACTCACGGTAGCTTTTGAACTCACAATCGGCAAAGCAACAGAAATCTTGACTGGCATGTAGACTTGCAACTTCTCCACCATTACAGTTCATTTCCACCTCCATTCCTTCTTGCTCTGCAGAGGCATCCTCATTCATCGTATTCCCACATGGAGACACGGTGACGAGAACTGGCATAGTATACAGGTCCCAGTTCTTCCATTTTTGAGTCAAGCAGTTGCAGCTGTCTCTTTACCCAAGGAGGATCATTGGATTGCAGCCAAAGAGCTTCATCTGTGTCCTTGTGCTTAAAATCAGGTTGACGTGGATTTGACTTATGTTTCCTGTTGTCCCACCACTCGTATGGGTTGGCGAAAAACACTTGCCAGAGGATGAGCCGTTCTTTCTGTTTTTCGATAAATGAAGCACCTACATGTATTGGAGAAAACAACATGACATCAGCAGCAGCATAAAATATCCAGAAAAGGGTCACAGAAAAGAGAGGATTACTCAATCAGAAGGAACCCCTCATCAGTGAGTCATGATCTCGGTGAACAAGAGGTTTCAACACATACAAAAGAAACATAGCTATGAAAACTCAAAACTTCCCATTTGCTTGAGGGATTTGGAAGGATTCAAATGGCAAGGATTTGGAAGGGAGAGTTTGTCCTTTGTTAGAAAAAAGGAGTTATTTTCAGGGGGTAGAGGGAGATGGATGCAAGCATACTTTCCCCTTTCCCATCCAATATGTGCATCAACCCTCCACATTGTTGGACGAATGTCCTTTTTGGAATTGTACACAAAACCAGATATTACACACTTCTCTATATGTATGGTATATGAATTTACTTTTATTGATGCCTTAATTTGCATTTCTTTTCCTTGGAAACATTGTTACCTCTCTCTCACCCAGCACAATCCAGTGTTGACCCAAAAATAAGAAGAGAAAGGAAAGTGATAAAGAGCCGGATTCACATTAGTTTACCTGACATCGGTTCATCTGGATTTTGGGGAACTGGCTGTTGAATCTGCTTTGCAACATAATTTAGTTCATCAACATTTACCTAAAGAAAAACGCAAAAAGGAAGCATGCTGCATAAGACTTAGCTTGAAAAATAGCCCCCCTGTGGTAACATACTGAATAAAAACTTTCTCCCTATTCAAGAAGTATTGAGTTTGAGTTTTCGGAGAGGAATGATCTCATTTAAATGATAAAAATTTATCCATCCAGACATAAAAGAAATTCATCAATCAGATAGAGCCAGGCGCACATATAACAACCTCACAATGTTTTCATCTCACTATCTGTTAGAGAAGGTTTCCCTGTGTCTTTTTAAGAAGTTGCCATCAAGCTCCAACAGCTATAATTTTTTGTACGTAGCACCATGCAGATTAGTGTCCTCATATTCCAATTGCAAGACAATATACATGCAAATAACAAGGCAAAACACGAAACTTCCAAAAAGAAAGGCCTTCTTCATCATTGTTTCACGGGAAAGATTTCTGGCTAAATCAACGAATCACCAAATTCTTCGTGCAGCAATTACACAGGTCATGACCTGAATTTTGGAGAAGGCTGCTAAAGGCACTGAGATTACCAGAGCAAACGTATCAATGTTTCATTAATTTCCTCTTGACTGTCCAGCGAACATCCACAAATTCTTCGTATTAACATCAAAAGCTAGGCATAATTTGTCAAATATTTCTGAAAACATTCTCAGAGACTTTAGTAACCTCCGGAACTATCTCAACCTTGTAATACGCTCTAAGCTGTCCATCTCTGGCAGCCTTTGTGTAAAAATCCAACTTCCCTGAAACGTAGATAAAATCATTTGGCTTTAAGTGCTGCAGTGACATCTCAGCCATCTTATTCCACATCATCAGCATCATCCTGCACAAACAGGTCAAAAACAAAAACTTTTCTGAGCAGCAGCACGAGAAGAGAACAGAAGGGGAAAGCTTTAATTGAAATTCATAATCTCTCGGTCACGATAAAAATTATAGATGCAAGTAGAAACACTCAACCTCGTCCAATAATCAACTTACCAAAAGGCACGGTTCGAACCGGGATGAACTTGTACAGAGAGCATTGTGTGAACTCCAAAGGAACCGTCCCTTTTGGCGACCCGCTTGAGAGGATACTGAACGGTTCCGATGAAGCTCACCTTGTTCACGAGCTGCGGCTGCCACCGGATGACGGTGGGCCTCTGGAACTTGAGAGCATGCTGATAAACCGCACTGCACCCGTCTAACCCGCCGCCGGAGAAGCAGCTCACTGGCCTGGGGCTGGCGGCAGGTGAAGAGCAAGATGAAGCGCGGATGGGATGTCGGAGGGAGCACGGCACCTTGCTCCTCGTGATGGAGCGCCAGCGGCACGCCTCCATGAAAGATGCAGCTCGATCGAGCGAGAAAGAGTAGTATTGTGTACTTAACGCCGGGAAAGCATAGGAATAGCCGATTCCGGTCTGCTCCGGGGTCAGGATTCACTATTCCTGAGGCCCTTACGCACCTCGGGAATGGCTATTTCATGCCCGGCCCATGTTTGAGGAACGGATTATGGAGTCCGGAATGGCTATCCTGAGTTGGGCCTTTCAAAGGGCCGACTAAATTACGGCAAATAGGTCAACGAGTATTTATCAATAGAATAATAAATAGAAGGGGGAAAAAAAAAACAAAACCTAGAAGGAGATTGCACGGAGAATTAACACTTCATATTATGAAAATGTGAGAAAGAAATATATTAGTGTAAAATAATGTGAAATTCATGTTCAATAGTATTTTAACATACTTTTTTTCGTATACATTATAAACGGTTCAAAAGTATGATAGAACTTTAAGTTATCCATGATTGAACATACCCAGCTTGCTCAGAAGTAAATCTCTTGTGAATATGTATTTTTATCACTCATAATATTTAAATCTGAAACCTTATTCAAGTAAACATATTCACGTTAACATATCGCATATATTCATTCTACTAAAGTGTGACTAATGTGGTTAGTTATCTCCACGAGCATGATGCAATTAAGACTATGATAAAGTCTCATTTCTATATGAGGTCAGGTGGTATGTGGAGATGTTGATCAATTCAACCCCTCTCCTCTCTCTAGCCGTTCTTCCAACGCAAAATTAGGGTTTCTCCTCTCACTCTCTCCTCTCTCCTCTCTCTCTCTCTCTCTCTCTGTGTTCCTTTTATTTTTTCTGGGTCAACCTTGACTTTTGGTTGGTTTGGCTTCAGGGAAATGAAATCATAAACAAGACCGAGATTTAATATCAGAAATTTACCCAGGTGGGTCTTCCTCAGCGTTTGACATGATCAATATGGGTGGTTAGTATTAGCAATTTACTGCAATATATAGTTAGAACCATTCAAACGAGGATAAGTGAAGTCATAAAAATTATTTTTTTACTTGATTCAGTTTTGGTCGGGCGCCATTTGTCAACTATTATCTACATACTTGTTATACGGTCATGGTGAGAGTCTGCGCCATTGATTTGAAAACGCTCATTCTTCTTCTTCTTCTTCTTCTTCTGCAAGAAACAAGCGTTGACGGTTGAGGTTAGGCGTTGAAGAGGTGTGTCAATTTTTTCTTTTCTAAACTCAATCTGGTCTCCTTCCTGAAACTGCCCAAACCTCTGACCCAGTAATAGCAATTGCAACGCTTATCCATAGTGGGGGGGTGGCGCGCACAGCTTAATCCACTCCAGTAAGTCGAATGCCTTGCTGAAGCATCACCTCCTTGCTGGGTCTCGACCGTCCATTCGAGGCATTGGACACTGTGACACCTATAACTCGTGTAATGCAGAGTTAGTGAATGTGAGATGTCGATTCCTCTCGGATGTGCTCTCTTTTGGATGTCGGTTGCGATTAACTGAAACCCTTCTAGATAACTTCCCATTAGGAGAAGCAGTGTTACATCTAGAATAATCAGCTTGCTATGTTTATCCTTGTCCGTCCGTCTATTATCGGTCGTTTTTGGATGTTTTCGTACGTTCTTTGAGCTGAATTTGATTGCTGGTTATATCCGGTATTTTAGATGAGAGTTGTTTCTGGGATCTGTGCAATCGGTTTGCTTGTTCTCTATCCGAGGTCTCATCGGCTTTCTTTAAACAGAAAAAAAAAAACCCTCTGACCAGGAATTTCCGACCAGTGGACAGCCATATGCGTGAGCGAAAAGGCGAGATTCAACGCGACATGATGACCGACTGCCTAGAAACAAGTTTGATTCATTCTTTGTCACAATAGTAAATTGGAAATTCCTTCGTTTTCAATGGCAAAACCTGGCTCAATCGGACCATATCCGTCGATCCAAAACCTTAAATTGATGGATTGTAATAGCGGATAATCTTATGCTTAATTTTTTTTTTTTACAAGTTACAGGACATCTGACACGTAATAATGAAAGGAGTCATGAAAAGTATTACTGGAAGTTGGAAGAGGCAAGAGCAAGACGACAAAAAGGGAGAAGGGCGGAGGACGAAAAGTCAAAGGGAGCAAGAAGATAAAAACGGGAAACCACGGGGCTGCTTCAAAGGTCCATGGCCTTGTGACTGTTACATGGAGAGCTCCGGTTTAATCGAGTCGAGATGGGCTTTGCTCCTCGTACGCTTGCCAAGAAGAATTCTTTGTCCCCTCTGGATCGAATGAACTCGTCCCTTAGAGCTCATTACTCTTGCTCCACTTCCTGCTCTCCCTCCCCCACCGATTCTCCCTTACCCCTCGGGCTCGTCGGCGATGCCGGCCAGGCAGCGGGGTTGACGATGATGGGCGAGCGGCGGCGTTCTTTCCCGGAGCGGCGGCGACTCACCCGGTCGAGGAAGCTCCGCCACGCCACAGACGACGAGCTCGGGCTCGGGCATCTGAGGAGCCTCTGCCTGTCGCGGTCAATGCCTGTCTCGCCTGAGTCAACGCTCCAGTCGCGATCATCGCCCGGTGGAGCGGAGCGGCGGTGGTCCACGGCGGTGCCCCAGCCTCTGCCGCTCCCCGAGCTTGTCTCTGGCAGTCCAGCAGGTCCCATCTCCGGGCCCGGGAACCTCAGCTCGCCGACCATGTAAGGACCTACTTCCAAGCTCGAGGGGCTCTATATTTTTCAACTGGTAATCCATAAGAATCGAACGGATGCTTGCATTCATATTGTTTCAATTGCGATTTAGTCTGTTGATTACGCTTGAAATTCTTCAAGTTAATGTATGAGCAGTAAACGCAGACAATCTTACAAATGAAACTTATGCTGGGGAAATGATAATCGTATCTTCATTGACTGAAATGAATGATCAAGCCTTGACTTTGACTATCAACGAGTTCATATACCATCCCCAGGATATCGTGAATTTGATCGCTCATAGGAGCATATCCGGTAGTGATACCAATCTTGCCAATTTTGGGATATTCTTAATATGCTTTGCACTGGCATCAATTAGTGGATTACCCAATGTTTTTTGCCCTGTCTCAAGGATTAGAATTTGGATTCTCAACATGATTGAGAGACAGTGTCATAGAGAGCACAGTACAGTCGATAGTTTGCATATTATGAGGTCAGGAATAGCACAAGTATATGTTGTTTGTGTTCTGCTTATTCTACATTTTCTCTAAATCAGTATATTCTTAGTATCAGATTGATATAAAGGATGATATTTATAGTTGCAATGTCAGAAAGGTACTTCTATAGTTCTATGCTACCTTGGATTGGATTACTAATCCCATCAATAGAAGTTGATAATATCACTGACTATCTCTCTCTCTCTCTCTCTCTCTCAAGTTTGGCTAATTAACTCCCAGGGTGGTCCATCAGAAATATTTTGACAATCTGGAATGCATTTAATTGACATATGATTGCCTTGACACTGATGAGTGCCACTTTGCTTTGTTGATGTTCTGTTCTTTGCAGTTATTCAATTAAAACTGCTGACCAATCGACAATAAAGACACCTAAACCAACAACCTATGTTAGACGGGGATTCTCCAAAAACCTGAACTTGGACAGGCACAACTTGAGACTGAATACCCCTGCAAGGAGTGCTCCTTCAAGCCCAGCTATCAGCCCGCCGAGATCACCACCTGTATTTAAGGGGTGGCCCACTCTTGAGCCTGATAGTGACACAAAAAGTGCTGATCATTCCCCAATCCACAGCCCGACATCATGCCGAAACTTTTGCAATCCAAAAAGCCCAAGGAGTGTTACGTTGCCAATGCATCATCCTAAATTAGCTAAGGACTCTCCTGGCACGTGGTATGAGGGTAACCTTAATGCCCATCCATTACCCCTACCACCAGGGCCGCAACTTATGTCTCAGTTGTCTACACCTAATAATAAGCCGAACATATCTTGTTCTAGAGGTCAGTGGCAGAAAGGGAAGCTAATCGGCCGTGGAACATTTGGGAGTGTATATGTTGCTACAAACAGGTACTGCAAGCTCTTTTCTCCTATTTTTTCTGCTCTCGATAAGTGAGACCTTATGTAGCTCACCTTGGGGCCTATGGCTGAAGTTAAGACTCTTGCTGAAGCCCATCTATTTGGTCACACCACTCCGAATGAGGGAAGGGCCATTGGAACTGAGATGGGCTTTTGCAACTCGATTTTTTTGACCATTTGATCAACATGAAATTGTGCATTGTTTTGATTACTGGATATTTCTTCTTCTTCTTCCTTTTGCTATAAGGGAAACAGGAGCACTCTGTGCTATGAAAGAAGTGGACCTTGTACCCGATGACCAAAAATGTGCCGAATCCATAAAGCAGCTGGAGCAGGTAAAGTTATTTTGCTATTGCTGTTCTCGTTGATGCTCTTCTTTGAGGTTATAGAATATAGTTAATGACATGGAATCCTGTTCTGGTTTATGTGCCTCATGTGGTAAAATATGTTAATAGTAGATCTAACTTTTCATTAGCCATCCAATTAGTGGCTCTTAGGCCTTTTATTATGTGTTTTTCCATGATTTTCCTTTTAAAACCTTTCTATTTATACTTCTGAAAAAATCAATTTTAAAAACATGGCCTTATAAAGGAAAGATTTCAGAAGATGGTACATGGAACTAGAAAATTTGGGTCATGTTGAGGATGAAATCAAAAAGCGAACAAAGGTGTAGAATGAAAACCTGTAAACAGGTTATACCTTGACTGTTGTTCTTTTCTCCTCTATCATCCTCCAGTCCTCATTGTGTGTTTTTACAGGAAATCAAGGTTCTCCGTCAATTGAAACATCCGAATATTGTGCAATATTATGGTAGTGAAACTGTAAGAACCCAAACCACTGCTGGTAATTTGTAAAATGGAGTTACTCGTTCTTATAAGACAGATCAAATATGATTTCTTTTTGCAGGATGATGATCACTTTTACATCTACTTGGAGTATGTCTATCCTGGATCAATTAACAATTATGTACGGGAACATTTTGGAGCTATGACTGAATCAATTGTCCGGAACTTTACTCGGCATATCCTCTCTGGGCTTGCTTATTTGCATAGTACTAACACGATCCACAGGTAAACCAAAGAAATATGCATGTATTTAGAAATCAAAAGCAACGGTTCTTTCATTGTCTATGTTTAACTTAAATTGGCAATTACCAAGGCTGATGTGGTTTTTGGGAGTTTAAACACATCTGTTGCTTGATTTTTGAAAGTGAAGTAACTAATATGGATGATTTTCTGTCGGTAGGGATATTAAAGGGGCTAATTTGCTTGTCGATGCCACGGGGGTTGTTAAGCTCGCTGATTTTGGGATGGCCAAACATGTAAGTTATTAACTTTCTCTCACACCTCCATTTTGACTGAGAAAAAGTGAATATGGAGTCAACTATGAGTACTTAAGCTTTGTGAACAACTCTGAATGGTTTTTCCCCAATGGTGCAAGAGCATAGTATGTTATGTGTTAGAATAAAAGCCCTGTAAATAGACTTACGAGTTACATTTTTTTCATA
The DNA here is from genome assembly GCA_900006705.1 of Sonneratia caseolaris. Lineage (NCBI taxonomy): Eukaryota > Viridiplantae > Streptophyta > Magnoliopsida > Myrtales > Lythraceae > Sonneratia > Sonneratia caseolaris. Next base: position 2,949,398 of record CXYZ01006865.1, read on the forward strand.
GGAATATCAGAAAACAAGGTACATGTATGAAACTCAACAACACTATTTCCTTTCCAATTCCTTTCTGCCTGACATATCTTATGACATGCCTGAATGTTGATGTCTTGAAAATGTAAAGTCTTTTGGTCTGACCAAATTTGGGCCATTTGGCATTTCATCTGCAAACATGACTGAGGTGCCGTTGCTTCTGATCTTTAATTTTATTCTACAAGAATAACCTCTGTTTGCTAACTCAAGTTTTGTTCAGCTTTCAGGGCAAGTGTCCGTTTTATCTCTGAAGGGCAGTCCGTACTGGATGGCTCCTGAGGTATATCTTATTTTTTGGTTGATGATTGCAGAATATCCCACAGAAGTTTAATAATTATAATTACAATTTTTGTCTTCAAATAGCCTTTTCAATTATTACGACATACATATGCAGATCCTTCAGGGAGCTGTCACAAGTGACACGAAGCCCGAGGTTGCTTTTGCTGTTGATATATGGAGTGTGGGCTGTACCATCATCGAAATGATGGATGGCAAACCCCCTTGGAGCAACCTAACAGTGGTAAGCTTGTTTACCGTGTAAATTTTCAACTATTTGCCAACTGACATTGTTTTTTTGAATAGTAATATTTGCCAACTGACATAAGATGATCAGACTTCAGAGTCTCAAGATAGACTTGAAATTGGAACTTGTGCTTTGATAATGTATTAAAATTTAGCTGTCAGATGGGATATGTTTATGCCTGCGCATAAGTATGAGGGGGTCTTGAATTCTGGGCTTGAAAAGTTTCCTATATATTGAGCTAGGTTGCTGGATCTGTTGCTTCCTATCGGATTGATTATATTTTTCATGACTTTCGCTGGATTTAAAGCAAAAGAAGTCGTCTTTGAAGTTCTAGCCCAAGCCCTGCCTGACTATAGATATTTGATTCTTTATTAAGTTGTCTGATAAATGTTCATTAATCAGCATCAGGCAATGTTCAAAGTCCTACACAGAAGCCCACCTATTCCCGAAAATTTATCAGCGGAGGGAAAGGATTTTCTGGAGTGCTGCTTCCGAAGAAATCCTGCGGAACGCCCATCGGCTTCTAAGCTACTTCAGCATTCTTTCTTAAAGAACTCTCATGATCAGCATCTTCCATTTCCTAGTTTGAGGTTCGGGGTAAGTTGTAAAACGAGCAGTTTATAAACGGATTTCCTGCTTTTAGTTGATACGCATGTTGGATTGTGCAGTCTTCACCGTATTTCTTCATTTTCCAGTCAGAGAAACAAAACGCTGGTAAATTCTTTCACAAACCAATCAATCGTAATGTATTAAGCAAAAGGAATGAACATCAGATGGAAGCATAACATTTTCATCATATGCATTTTCTCCTGTAAAAATCACGCAGCCTCTCTTCAAAACACAGATTCTATCTGACATTGTGTCCTTTTTTTTTTATCTATCTTCAGGAAAGATCACCCAGCCCGGGGGCCTCTTAGAAGAGCATAAGCTCGACCAATTCTTGATCTTGTCTTGACAGGAGCTGTTCAGCTGTTGAAGATTGGGGAACTCACTGGCCTGTTCCTCCTCCTAGGAGCTTAGTATCGGACATATGAAACAACATTCTTATGCAGCTGGCTTAGGAATCTCAAGGAGAGAGAGGACAACGACACAGAAACAAAGACTATATATATAACGTCTGTACAAGCAGTCGCCGCAAGCGACCCACCAAATTTTATTGTAGAAATTTTGGGGCAATGTGTTTGTTCATAGATTGATTTTTTACTTTTTGTGGATAAAATTATTCTGATTATTTACAGCAATAGTATTGATATTTTTTTTAAAGGCCCAAAAGCGGTCTATAAAATTACTACAAAAGAAAAATGGAAAAAAGGAAAATTTCTTTCTGACAGTCTGATATCTAATTCACTAATCAGAATTTGATTCAAAATGGTGGCATCACCTTTTCCTCCTTACTGTGAATCTGTGGTGCTGGGAAACCTTCCTCTAATCTCTGTAAAAATTAAAGAAAAAGGTTCACATTGTTCATCGTGCATTCTCAAACATCAGCCGATCATTGTTGGGAACCTTCATCGGAATCAGCAGCAAAAAAAACCTCGCCTTCGTAAACTGACATGGAGCTGGGATTCCTTCCAGCTTTTGTTTGTGCTGACACTCCTGCTCCTCTAGCTTTCAATCCTACGCTACTCCTCAACAAGTTTATCGCCAGGTGAGGGACATGCCTGGATAGGAGATCACCACCAGTCGCGGTTACTCCTTGCCTATTGGCATAAAGGCATCTAGCTGCGCTCCAGTTGCTGTCATTCACGTAGCACAATATCGAAAGCATCTTTCCTGGGAAAGATGGGATCCAATAAATCTAGTAATACATGTGATGAATGTGCTCGAATGTCATCTACGAGAGAGATGAGTGCCGAAGAAGAACTGAGATCACAGCGGTAATTACCCCGTGCTCAAATTCTTAAGTTGTACGGTGTGGTGGAAGTGGCATTTCATGGGCTGTCGTGGTCAGCAAGTATCTCGTATCCAAATACAATCAATCTGAGCAGCCAAGATTCAGATCTTTGCAAAATCGACATCGTAAATTATGCTTAGTGTGTTTGATGTGTTAACCTTCTTGAATAATCAGTAGGTCTATAGTGATGAGTTTCTGTGTTTATGGCTCTTATAATCTTCCAGCCTTTTCATGCTTGCCTTTTGATTCGAGCTACAATCCGGCTGCAAAAGTAGGGAGGAAAAAGCATAAACACTATTCGCCCATGAGCATGATCAATAAATGTCGGACATAATTTTTATGTACTACTATTACTGTGGTCCCCTGTGACTACTTGCCCTTCATCAGGAACTGGACTTCGGTACTTAAAAGCATAGCAGAGATCCGAACTGCACAAAGTAGAGTTCTCTCAGTGACCTGAGCTTCAGTTTTCCACCCAAGCAGGGATTTCCCCATCAGGTAACTAAGGTCAATATCTCTCTGGTTCTCTATCCTGGAGTGCTGATGCCTCCGTCCCGGCAATCTCCTGTGAGTAGGCGGTCCCATGGATCGGTGGGAATGTTCATTGGCATGATCGTGATGGTGGTATTGCTAGGCACAATTGCAGTTGCGATCGGTTACTTCTGCTCTGGAAGGGGAAGGATGGGAACCAGAGAGTATGATACTGATATGGAGGGCTGGGCTGAGAGGAAGTGCTCCTCTTGCATTGACGGAAGAACTGCTGGTGCTGCTGTCCCCGTGGCTGCTAAAGCTGATGAAGCAAACAAGCAACAGGCATCGTGAGCTTTCATCCATCCTTCATAATCCTTCCTGAAGCCACTCCACTCTCCTTTTCTCATAATTGTATATTTTGATGTGATTCGGTTCCTCTCGCCTTAGGTAATCTTATGCCCATCATGATGATAACTGCTCTGATAGAATCAGAAGAAGTCGGAAAGTGTTCACGCTCTACTAGGGACTCGGTTTGACAGATTCCTAGTCCTGAAAGGTTCACAGTAGGAACTTTGGATTAGTATCCTCATCCTCGTTATGTTTTCACCTTTCCTATTATGTCAAGTTGGTGCTGGTTTCCGGGGACCATCGTCCTGAGTTCTGCTTACCAATGACTGCATTGACCAACATTCTGATGTTTCCAACAACCCTCTTCAGTTTAGGACCATGTGGTTATTTACTCCCTGACCCTGGACCACACGCTTGAGCACCTTGCAGAGTTTGGTGATTTACAGCCGTCTGATCGTGACCAAATCACATCGCGGAATCCCCAAAACATTTGATAAGTGCACTGAAACCCCCGCCCCTGCACGAACGCACATGGGATGATTCATTTCGCTCTGCAGCGGACATCTTCGATCATTGTAGCTCATTGAAGGGTCGGAAACCTCAATAACGTATATGATTCGAGAATCTGAGAAATTGCCGAGATCCATTTCAAGAAGTATCTTCCCAAATAATCGGATAGCTCAAGATACTTCGGACTTGTCTGCAAGTGTCCTCCACTAGAACTTCTCGATAGCAGAAAACTTCCAAGAGATGAGGACTCCCCACTAAACTTATATATCAATGGCTCTATGTGCATAGGACAATTGATGCACCATCTTACTAGCGTAAGATTTTAGGATTCGAATCAGGCAGTAAGATATGCCGAGAACGAATCAGACATAACTGTAAAATTTACCTGTTGCGCAAATATTCCTGCTTTTATGGCATAGACTTGGATGGCTTCTTTAATCATTACAATGCCCGTGTTTTCCCCTGTTTCAAATGGGATTTTACCCGATTTAAGTTGCCTCTGTGAATCTACCATCGACTCCATCTGACTAGTGAATCACAATTCTCGCTTTTCTCTGAGGGCAGCGTTCGAGTCAGCTTTGCACTCGCGTCCATCGATCCACCTCCATTGATGACCCGGTGAGTCAATCCAAAGCACAAAAACTAAGAAAGACGAAACCTGCAGAAGCTAAGCAGTAACTTCAAATCGAGACAAGGATAAACTGTGCATGAAATTTGCTGATGTACCAGTCAAAGGCTCGTACACAACAGAACTAATCTTTCTCTTTGTTTTTTTGGAGAGACCTTGTTGCCCTCCAAGGAAAGAAAATTATACATTTGAGCCACTTTTAATGATGATTCTTATCACTATATGAGCCCCATAACCTCAACAACTCACGATTAGTGAAAATTCCCAACAGTTTTCTTGTCTAAGCTTTCTCTGCCCGTCGTGTGCCTTTGGCGCTTATCCTCATTGGATTTCACATCAATCGTAATTCGAGGATGACGAAGATGGTGTTGGGCAACCCCAACATCTACCTGGGGAGTTGGCCAGGCCAAGACCGTCGCAGTCGGAGGATCCGAGAACCGGCGCCCTGGCTACAACTACACTGATTGGATGGACTCTGAGGAGCAGCCCCTTCTACATCAATGACAAGTTCAGTTCGTATGCGTACATAAATTCATCGAACATCATCAAAAGCCATCCTTCTCGCGCATCAATCCTTTTAGGCACGTGGATCTCGTTTATGGGGGCCAGAAAAAATGAAAAAACTTCTTCCACTAAATTTGCATTAACTTTCACGGTGGGTGGTGATACACTGATATGTGCGCTAAATGGGCCTTCCCCTGTTGCCTGCTGAAAACTATGAAGCGCCACACTAAGTGTACTCGCTGCCGAACCACCGGAGCTGGCTACATCAAAAGAGACTTCAAAAGAACGCTAAGCTGCTTGCCTCCCAGACGGATGGTGCCGGGAAGGCTGGGTTTGAGGCCGTGCTGAACCAGTGGCGGCTCGTCAAGCAGTGACGACTACCCATCCAGGATGATGAAGTTCTTCCCCATGCTTGATCCACCCAACTGGAGCAACTGATGATTAAGCATACATGTGGCCGACAGTGGGAGCTAAGATCTTCCGTTTTCCGGGTGATACGTACACCACACAGTTATTACTAGCTCTATGTCCAATAATGTAAGATCGCCAGGAAACTGACAATAAACCGTTCGGATGAGAACTCGATCCAAACTCAGTACTCTTGGACCGTATTGTTGAGAATATTATCGATGAAAACTCAACAATTATCAACTAAGTTGTTGCTTATCAACTGTTATACCAAATTTTGTCGCGGCTGCCAGCCTAATCCATCGGGCCCACGTCAGCCCATACAACCTCCCCAATCGGGCTAATCGATGTTTGAGTGTTTCAATCGACATTCAATTCCTTGTTTCTCGATGTCTTCTTAAAGCCGAAACGTGTGGAAATAGAGACATGATGGACTCAACTTTCGGTCCATGGATGAGTATGTGTCGCAACGTACCTAGGATTTCCTTTACCTTAGGCATTAACATTGAATTAATGAAAATCCCTAAAATAGCCTCCATCCAATTTACGATTTGCGTTACTCTACTTCAAGGAAAAAAAAAACAGAGAGAGAGTGAGCCCTTGGATTTGATTAATGAAAACCGGATGTCTGAGCGGCCAGCGTGGAGTTCATATATTCCCTCACCTCGCTCGCAATTACACCCCTCATCACATCCCAGAACCCCTCCGGCACGTCCGCCGCCGGCGTCTGCTCCTGCGTCCGCCTCTTATCCTCGGGCCCGGCGCTGGCCCCCAACCCTGGCCTTCCCAGGGTGAGCGCCGTCAACGGGTCATCCCCCTCCTCCATGGGCAGCGACCCGGCATTGCATTTTGCGTACTCGAGAAGGGCCCAGTTGCACTCGCCGGATGCTCTGTTGTCGTCCCCACAGCAGCCAGTCAAGGTGGTGGCGGCGACTAGGGCTGAAGGGGAGGGGGAGGAGATAGACGTGGCCCTCCTCTTTAGGGTGGAGTTCCAGTGGTTCTTGACTGCGTTGTCGGTGCGGCCGGGGAGGAGGCGGGCAATGGTGGCCCAGCGGTTGCCGTATCGGGCATGGGCGGCGATAATGGTTTCGTCCTCTGCGGGGGAGAAGGGGCGGTGCTGGACAGACGGGCTGAGCTGATTGCACCAGCGGAGGCGGCATGACTTGCCGGAGCGGCCCTTGATATGGCGGCTGATGAGGGACCAGTTCCTGGGGCCGTAGCGCTGGACCAGCTGGCTAAGGATCCGGTCCTCCTCGGCACTCCACGGACCCTTGACGAAATCCGACTTGTGGTTGTGGACCGAGGGCGACCCACTGCTCATTGCAGCAGCAGCGTAGCATTGGTCCGAGGAAGAACACTCATCCGAGGAATAAGAAGCGGCCGAGGTAGAGCAGATGTTGTTGCCACTGATCGCTGCTTCCATTGTCGGATTTTCTTTCCTTCTGTAGAGAGAGTTTGTGAGTGAGCGAGTGCGGCTCGGAAGCTTTGATGGGATTTTTTTCTGCGGGTCAATGAGGAACGAATTGAGGTGGAGGCGAGTGTGGTTCGTGGGGGTTTATATACAAGAATTTCCAGAGTGAGGGACGGAGTGGTTGAGGTTTCAAGGTTACTTCGTGGAAGGAAGGTGGGTTCTCTGTGTGATTTTCTGCCGTAACCATGAATATTATTTCGTTGCACTTATTGATATATTTTTTTTCCTTTTCTAATAAGATATCTTTTCAATTTTTTTTGGACGGTTCAAAGTTTAAACCTAAATAAATCAACATTCGATTTTAAGTATAACCCGTAAATGTGATTTATGAGATTTACCATTTGTTCAGTGGCTGCGAGGTGATCCTTCAAGCACAGACTGTAACGTGGACGTAGCAAACGGCAGCTTATCCTTCTCCCATAATCTCCTTTTGCTCATTGAGATTATGCTAATCTCAATTTCTCTCATCCCTTTTTCCTCTAAAGCTGGCGTGGTCTGGTTTCTTGTCGTTTGTTGCTCATTTACCGTTTTGGGCTTTCTTCATTTATGTTGGGGGTGGGGTGTGGCCGCGGTGGCGGTGGCTGTCGCGTTGACGTGCACTGTTCCTCCTCCATCCCATGTACGGATGCCGGCGGACTTTGCCCAACCTTTCCGACTTTAAACCATCCACCGGAACAATTAAGCCTTCTTCGCCACCCCGCCCGTCCCTTTTAACCACTATACATCTTTTCTTTTTAATAAATATTTTAGGTTGAATTAATGTAGATAAAAGAATCCCATATTAGCGAAGTTGAATCTTTAATGGACCGACCAACTTGGTTAAATGAGATTTAAACTAATGTGCTGCCAAGAGACAAACTTTCCTTTTAAAGATAAATTCTGTAAATACGATTATATTGTCCCATGATAGATTACATAAAACAAGAAATTAGATAATTTATTATGGAAAAATAGAAAGGGAACCTTGTTTGATTTTCTATGCAAGATGAAAAAAATGTTCATCAACATCCACAATCATCACTGCCCAGAAAAAAATAAATAAATAACTAATAATCATAGTCAAAATAAGAAATATGTACATGTGTGTGTGCATGTATTGGTGAATTTAAGAATGAAAGGTAAAACTCAAAAGTAAAATCAAATAACCATAGAAATAGATAGGGGGACCTAAAAATTTTACCACTTGAATGCACGCTTTTAAAATTTAGAGTTTTAGTATGAGTACTAAAATTAAGGTCGATAATATGTGTCGTGTCGTATATAAATGGGTTCGTGTAGTAAGCTATTTGACTCGTACATGATTAGTTTAGTAAATGGGTCATAAATCTCCTATATAAACACGGCCCACTTAATTATGAATTTCGTATAACTTAATTGTGTAATTTATACGATATACGGTTAATAAAATTAACACGATAAATATGATGTATATTTAAATATGTTAAATAAACTAATAAGTTTAATGTATAATTAAATATATTTAGTTAAACAGATTTAATTATATCTTATTGGATTATATATATTAAACTCACATTATCACATCCATTTAATCGGATTACAGGGTCCAATTTATTTAGATGTGAAATACATTTATCCTCCATTTATTCTGTATGTCATGTCAAAAATTATTAATATAATTAAAAAATAAAAAATAAATAAAATCTGGAGCCTCTAAAACATGACAGAGGACTCCGAGCTGTTTCACACAAACACGATTTTTAAAAAAGAAAAGAAAAAAGAAAATCAAAGCCGGAACGTTTTTGAAACGGCGCTAATGTAATGTGGGCCCCCGCAGTGGAAGGCTTTTTGACCAATCCGTCCTTTTTCTTCACCCTTCGGCTTACAGCTGTCTAGTTGTCCAAATCTAGAGCCCACCGTCTACAGGAAATCAACGGCCCCGATCGCCCGTCACCAAAAAAGGGCCAATCGACGCCTTTTATCTTCTCACTACATTGGTCATTAATTATAATCCCCCCCCCCCCCCCCGGCCAAAAAAAGAAGAAGATGGCCTGGGTTTGAAACTGACTTCCACGTCGGAAGGGCCCCCACAGACAGCCTGGAAGAATCTCACGTGACGCGAAGGAGAGTTGATTGAATCCCTTTGACTTTCATTCCGAGAAAGCATCCGCTGATCCCAGAAAGCGGTCCGTCCCCCAACCCACTCTCCGCTCCGGAGCGTGATCCACACGCTCCTCCCTTCCCCCCATTGATCATCCAGGGAAGAATTAACCTCACGTGTGACCTTTCTAGAGCAAAATGTTTGGATGGATCGGTCGGATGCTATTCGAAGCTACAGTTACACTAATGCATGCGAGTTTCCGACTTGGAGTGCACGTAACCGAAGCGGTTCATGCGAATATCAGCGTATCTGCCGTAAAGAGGCCGACGAGTGGAGAATATCAGCTGTTCATTTTCGACAACTCGTCTGGAAGCAATACTCATGAGAGCAGCTTCTGTGTTCATTTCCTAGAAAGCTCTCGTCAGACTGCGGAAGAGCAGAGTCTCGGTGAAGAAGTAGATGACCGTAGCGGTTTTTTCCCCCCCTGAAACATCACCTTCGGCTTCGTTGGAGCCTCGAGGTGCAGGATGAACAGTGGCAGCTGGAAACAGTCGAAATTAGTGACTGTTTTGGAGTCGAGTTAATAATAGTTGGACCTGTGAGATGATTACGGGAACTTTTGCAGCCGAAGAATGGGAGAGAAAGAATCGGTTGGGCGGTTGGATTGATCCTTCACGACAGCTGTATCCACTTACCCGAAAAAAAACAAAAATAAGAACACTAAAATTCCACCGACTCCCTCGCGTGCAAAGTTTTCAAACACACAACGAACACATAATGGCCTCATGATTTCACATAACGACGTGGCTGCAGGGCAAGCCCTTCAAATGTCTGTGAACTCTTTTTTGTTTTTTTTAAGTAAAAGGAGATTCAATATAATGATGTAGTTTTCCATTTATTAAATTAAATATTATAAATTTAATTTTTATCATAAAATTTTTAATACTATAATATTATTATATTTTTGATCCATTCTTAAACCTCCTACTTTGGTCGGTGGTTGAATTAGAAGGTAGGCTATGATGGCCAGTCCCTAATGCCCAAATATGTCTTAACGACAGTACAGCATTGGTTGGGAGACAATTAGTAAGTTTTGCGCTTGGAAATCGAAATCCTCTTTTAGATGCTTGCTTTTGATTCATAATCTCCTGCTTACAGGAAAAATATATACTTGTAGAAATTCAAATAAAAAAATCACATAAATTTAATTATAATAAGTCAAATTTTAAAAAGAATTTTTTTAATACAGTGATATTGAATAGATATTGTATTCAATCGACTCCCCCTTTCCTACTCCTATTCATATCCTCCCAAGAAAAATTACAGCAAATTGAACCCGAGAGAGAGAGAGAGAGAGGGGGCCGAAAGCCGCGTGTGAATCGCATCTGAATGGAACCACTCAAGCTGGCTGTAGTTGAGTTGACTCACCAATTGCCAACTGTGTTGTTTTGTCGGTGGGTTGAGCCACACAGACAATTTGGTTTACGGTTATTAAGGTGGCCTTAATTTCCTTTTTTAATTCTGCCCTTGTTTGCGTTGCCAGCGTCCGGCCTTCCTTTCCTGTGATCTCCTCAACCAACGGCTGATCAGAAGATAAGTCATTCATCCTCCAAGGCAAAAATAGACCAAGAAGAAGAAGAAGAAGAATTGTGTATGTACATGTACACGTCTGTACAATATATATATATATATATATATGTCCAGAGGGTATGTGTTGTGTGACTTGTGTCTTGTCTTCTCATACTCCAACGAGAAGCAAAGGGAAAATGGGAACGGAGAACTTGTTTGCTTGAGTTCTGATATCTGCGCACTGTCACTGCTGGGGCTCACGGTTGGAGCCGGCAGCGATTTGAAACGAGGAGTGAAATCCGAGGAGCTGACACCTTCTTCTTCTTCTTCTTCCAGTCGACAATGTCAACATCAAGGAGTGAGGAAAGCATTAAATGATTAAAATAAATTGAAGTGGAAAACAAATGCGGTGAGCGTGGATCGAACACGCGACCTTCAGATCTTCAGTCTGACGCTCTCCCAACTGAGCTATCCCCGCTTTCGTGGCAAATCAACTATGAAAAACAATCAGATCTTCATATTGGCCCGAAAGAATTTGACAACTTCCGGTCTTCAATGGCCAACGGAGATGAAGAATCGTTTTGAATCTAACTACCCACAATCCATTGGACGGTGCTCATCAGATGTCATAGAAACCCAAGTAATTTTTAGGAGGACAGTCGGCAAACTCAAAGTTCGATATCGATTGCAGGAGCTCTGACAACACGAGCAGCTGGGTGCACGCCACCTGGTAAGACCATCGTCCGCTGCACGGTAAAAGTAAAACGCAGGCTGCCCATGCTTCTCCTCATTAGGAGGGGAACAAACTATGGCATAGCTCAACAGTAGATTAATTTTAAGAACATATTGGGGCATGAAGGTTCTCAAAGTAGACTTGACATGTCACCGCCCCTTCCAAATCTACTCTCATCGTACCAATCGTGGTGACACAGTCAGTTGATCACAGCAATTTCAGGATTCATCACCGTCTTCGCACAATCTCAGAAGTAGGTGGCAGGATTGCGAAATGAAGTTGACTTGAACGATCTTTCTTGCGACCGGGGCCTTGCTACATTTTATTTTACTGCTCCCTCTCAAAGCTTCAAGAATGGCACTGTGAACGTGCATTAAGATACTACGCAAGTAAGGTAAGAGCATGGAGTGCAAATTGATTTTGCCGGAACCTGATGCTGGACCAACTGAACTCCTAGAGAACAACATTTCACTCCCAATATGCAAATGATCAATGTCGATAACGAAAGCTTCTCGGGATGGAACTATTATACATCTCAAATTAAATGAAGCTTTAATATGAACTACTACTGGTATCCGATGTATAGACTCGACACTGGCGCCAAGTAATGCGATGAGGCATCTAGAATTTAAGGGTGGGAGGAAAGATAACAGAATGACTGCATTCTGAGACTGTCCATGACCTGTCTCTGGTACCTCTTTTGAATCCTTTGTTGGGAGACAAAGATGAAAATCAATGAATCAGGCTCACCAGTAGAAGAGACTATACAGATAAAACATATGATCACATGCAAGGAAGGAGAAATGCTCTTTGGCCTTCCTAAGTTCACACCCATCACAAACTTATCACATATTCTTATGAATCCACCCAGTGCAACCGCCCATTTCCAATGAATGAAGTTTTTATGAGTTTGTCCAGAATCCGGTATGAACATTTCAAGCGAATCTCTTCTAGAGAATGAACTACCAATTGATTGCCAGCCATCATCAAAATTCAGTTCCACCCCAGACAAGCGGATCAAATGTCCCCCCACTACAGACCCAGTGACTACTACAACTCTGCTATCAGGGCTGCTACGACGTGCTACTACAGCCTAAAAGATTAGGGTGGAGAACTGCTCAGTCATAGCATGAGATTCAGATGGTGGAGAGGTCTCCAAGTGGTGCAGTTACACACTTCACAGGGTTCGCTTAACTCTTAGTTCACCTGCTGCTGGTGGCTTCCATAAACTGGGTAGGCTCCATATGCCGCTGCATACATGGTTTGGTCATAAGGTGGTGGCAAAGCATACCCGTACCCATCATATATTTGCCCTCCGTAGTAGACAGGGCCCACCTGGTTGGCGAAATCTCCCCAGAGCTGCCATTTGAAGAGAAGATGATCAGAACCAAACATAATACATAGAATCGAGCTTCATTTATTTTCAAACTTCATTTCCAATTAAAAGTTAAATATGTCGAGGAAGTGTATCTTCCACATATGCACGCGCACACACACACACACACACATATATATATCTGTTTACTGGATGTTATCCGCTGGTACAAGTACTATACTGTACACGAGATAGCCAGACATTTGTGGAATTCACAGAACACTGCTACAGACAATATCCAACAGGAAGATTTGCAACACCAACTAGGTGCAAGGAAGTTACTGCCAGAACATTGAACAGCTATGGTCGAATACTCAGATTATTCTTTTACAGAGGGGCCCAGGCAAAAGTTTCCCATTATGAAGCTATATGCTCATGTAACAACTTGAGGCACAGCATGCAACAACAGAGAGAGAGAGAGAGAGTGGGGTGGGGGGCGGAGGGGACAGGATGGTGAATTAAGAAATCGAGAGGCCCAACGCGTCAGGGAAGGATTCAACCCAATTGGAAAGAGAGATAATTGATAGGCATAAAATGAATTAAAAAAATATATGTATATATATTATATCAAAGTTGGAATTAAATAGGTCTAGTTATCCGGGTATGGACCTAAATGGAGCTCTATGACTTGGAATAAGTCGGTTTGGTATGGTAGTAATGACCATTGTAGAAGTCTTGCATACATTACCCATAGTTTTTAAAACCATATCAGGCTGGGAACCGATTAAGGTATGGGTTCATGGATTCCTGAGTCGGACCAGGAGTTCAATGGGTTAAACCGCATGTTTAATAAATAATATTAATAATATAATATTTCAATAANTGGTTAAGATTGCTGGGGAAGAACCTGCTTATTTGCTGGATTACGGCCCCATGAGAGGCGCACAGTTTGTTTGCCTATCATCGTTCCATTCAACTTTTGCAATGCCTCCTCAGCATTATTCCTGTCCCAGTCATGTAACTTATAAAGGCATTAAGACTAGTAAAGCAAACAGAACTGGATAAAAACTCTGAATCACAAAACATGCGTAAACATGTATTAACAAAGGTACCGTGGATGTGATTTCATAAAAATTCAGCCAAGTTACAGTCAGAGAAAGTAATCAGGGACTTCAGTGATTAAATTAGGAGAAAACGTATCATTCACAACTGGACATGGTTATTTGGCCATGGGATGTACCTGTTTGCAAATTGTACAAACCCACATCCCTTCCCGGTTGGTATTTTGACTGAGAGAATCTCCCCATACTGAGAGAAAGGCTGCCGGAGATCCTCATCACTAACACAAGGATCAAGGCCTCCAACAAATATCTAATGAAATGGCAATTAGCCAGAGAAAAACAAACTACTCTAAACCTGCTGATCTTTAAAAAGTAAAAAAAAAAAAAAGATTCTCACTGTCGTCCTCGTAGAATCCCCATCAGATTGCGCTGAGGGACCATTTGCTGAATTTCCACCTACCAAGATCCGTCCATGGAGAAAAAAGCAGAAGAAATTGTTTAGAAATATATTACTATGTTTTACAGGTGTTCCTTAGAATAAAATTTAGTCCAAAGATACATATGTCAAACAAACAATAGAACAAAAAACATGGGCTGTGGATTTGAATGGAACATTTCGGCATCAATGTTGATCATAGTCAGTGGAAATTCTGTCAATCAGGATGGGGTAAAATCATCTCAATTAAGCCATAGCTAAAGGATGATGTCTAATAAGATCGTGCCATCAAGATGCAAAATTTATGGCCATGTAACTAAAGAAACTAAGACTACAAACGAATTATAGCATAAGTTCGTTATTATTGCTATAAGAATGTTTAAAGCTTTGACCATGCAGTATAAGTGTTACTATTCAGAACTTCACCAGGTTTCTCATCAAACTGAAGTTTGTCAGACATTGAAGAGACTCTTGCATATGTCAAAGTCTACAACGATTCTTATCCAAATAGGTTCTTTTAGATTCAGTCTGTCACGACAGCAGATCATTGTATCAATGATTATCAGCACTTTTCCCCTTAAGAATCTGTGTTGTTTATGGACCAATATAACACAATGTCTTTTGAAAGATTTTCCTTTGCTTTGCTCCTTTCATTCTACGTCTAACGGGAAACAACAGCTTCTCTCACAGGGAGAGCAATTTGAAGAATTCAATTTACCAATATCGACTAAAAACAAAGAGACAATACCTTGAGAAGAGTGCTGTTGCTGATATCCAGATGATTTCCTTGGTGTTGCGGCCCCGATGCGCATGGGCCTGCTTGAGCAGTATACACCATTCATCTCAGTCATTGCCTGCATTCTCTCACCATCGTCCCCAAACCTCACAAACCCATATCCTTTTGAGCGCCCTGTGTTTATATCAAATACAACTTTTGCTGCCTTAACCGATGGGTATTTACTGGCAAACGTCTCTTGCAATAAGATGTCAGTAACATCTGCAGCTAAGTCTCCTACGAAAATAGATAAGTCTGAGCCATTGTCAGAGCGCTTGTCACTGTTGCTGAAGGTTGCCCAGTTGAGACGGAAGGGCTGTTCAGTGTTAGGCATCAAAATGCCTGAATAGCTCTGCAGTACTTTCTCGGCTGTGGCATGTGAGAAGAATTCCACGAACCCATACCCCTCAGAGAGACCGGTCTGCTTGTTGCGGATAACTTTTATGGATGCAATCTACACCAAGAATTGAAAAATCAATCAAGAGCCAGTGGAAAACCAATATCCAAAATAAACTTATTTCGGGGTCGATGTATTTGCAACCTTCACGAGTGACATTATTCAGAATCTATCTTTCTGCAATAAGTCATTGCAGAAAAATGACACGAAAACTAAGCATCATCTTTCCCCCCTCATCCAGATAGCCAGGCTACAGCCTAAATTGGACGGAGAATCCCAGACAATATGCTACAAACTTTTCACTAGATCAACCACCTAACAAGTACAGTTGCCATACAAAAACAACATAAATACTGATGATTTCTTTCACCGTCTACAAAGAAATTTCATACTTCTAACTGAACCTTCAGCATTCCCAGAAACTCTATAACCAGTTTTCCAGATCACTGTTCAGAACGACCTTTCGGCGAACAATTTTCTGTTTTTATCTTCCTTCATTTCAGCAATATACATATCCAGGAGAATGCAAACTCTATACTACTGTGATGTGACAATGATGACAAGGAAAGCAAATTCAGATCGTATAGAGTTCAAAAGCAAAACTGGAGTTCAATCAAGAGGGTCCGGGGTAGAAGGGATGCGAAAAGGACGAAGATGACCTCGCCGGTGGGGGCGAAGCAGGTGTGCAGGTAGCTCTCGTCCATCCAGTGGTACAAGTCTCCGACCCAAATCGACCGGTTACTGTCACCACCCTGGGGCTGCTGCTGGCCGTGGTGAGGCCTCTGCTGCTGCTGAGGAGGCAGGGGCGCCGCCACCTGGTACTGCGCATAAGCCATGTAGTGGTGGGGAGTGTAGTGCCGAGCATGGACCATCTGATTGGCGTGGCGATGAGGGTGCGGCATCAACATTGCCGCCGGGTACCGCATTGCCATCCACTGCTGCGGCTGCCGCTGCTGAGGTGGCGGAGGAGGAGGCGGCCTATACTGCCGCTGCTCCTGGGATGACGTCTCCGAGCCAGAAGATCCGCCGCTGCCGCTGCCGTTGGACTGCATAAGGTATCTGCAGAAGAGCCGCCGGAATCAATGAAAGAGGGGAAGAAGAAGAGGAGGAGGAGGAGGAGGAGGAGGTTCGGCTTGGTTATTCAGGGGAAGGAAGAGTGGGGGGAGAAAGTAGATTGGGTTTGGACTTTGGCCATCTAAACGTGGCTGTCGGTTGGACCGTTGGATCTGGAGGGCCAGGGGCTATGCTAGCCGTACAATGTGGGGCCATGCATGTGTCGGGGGGAGGTTGAGACTGCTGGATCTGCCGCCGATGGTTTTTAGCCATTTTTGTTACTAATACTTCCCCTAAGTCCGGTGGAATGCGATATCATATGATATATATATATATGTATGTATATATGCACTAGTGGAATCAATTTTCCTCAAACGTCAAATCATAATGGTCACTCACAATCATTTGCTCTCACTCGGAGGAAGAACGTGATCAGGGAATTTTACGTGTTCGTATCTGGCGTGCATCCATTAGCCGGTGGATATGGTAAAATGTGCATCCCTGTATATAGCAATTAAAAATTTGACATAATCTTCCCAAACTACTTATAAAAAAAAATTCCGATTCCGGGACTGTGGCCGGGGTCCGTTGAGGCGTCTTGGCATGCTTCCGAACCGCCCCGGTGAGAGTTGCCGGACATACTGCAAGACAAGCCACAGCGCTTGATCTTATCGCTGTCTTCTTCCCTTCGGCTGGTCACCATCACTCCTCGGCTGCCGTGTTGCTGTCGATCGGGAAAGTCGGCGACAACCTTTCTTGCTTCCACGGCCATGATCAGTGCAGCAGAGAAGGCTACCGTGAGGAGAACGGGAGGAGAAGTGCTCACAGGTTTGAGTTGGGCCACGAAGAACAGATGTTGAAGTTTACAGTATCGAGAGTGGCCTGAGATTGCGTGCGGATTCTATGAAGAGACTGAGAGAATTTATAGAGCCACGCGATCTTAGAGAACAAAATAAATGTTAGCCCATCCTTCCCTCAAACATTATTTTTATTAATATCTTATAAATAAAAAAATTTTATGAATAGAAGAAAGTTTAATATTATTTGATGATTTGATTCGGGTTGAACATGTACTGGGATTCATTGGGTTAGTAGATAATATATATATATATATAATTATCGGCATAATGTGTATAACACAGTTGACTAATGGTAGAGGGGAGACAATAATTACTCGAATGTATATATTATTAATAATTTAGTTTGACTCGCGATAATTTATAAAATAATTGAGCATGACTTAACGTTTCTCCGAGGAACAGATCATCTGATGAAACAATCGCACACGCATAGTGAACTCGTGCGCGGATGCCACATTCGACGGACGGAGACACGGAATCAACGGTCTAGGGACCCTTTTTTTTTTTTAATAAACCGCCGCTATCCAGATGGATTTTGTCCAACTGACTAATCTGAATATCTCCGGATCGGCCTATTTAATGAATTAAGAGCTCATAGGTGGGACTCGAACTCGAGTCCTCCAATTGGGATGATGAGTGCCGAACTACTCGACCACGCCCACGGTGGGTGGTCTATGGACCCTTTCCAAGACCGAGAGACGAGTACATAGTTTGCACGGTCATTAAAATATGCCCCGTCCAGTCCCATCGCGGTTTTACTCCGACGTGCGCTGTCTTGAGCACAGCGGTATCAATGGCCCTGTGAACATTGGGGGGGCCTTCTGCCTTCCACGTTGGAGTGGTCTTGCCCGTGAAAAACGAAATGTGGAGTTGTTCGATTTGTTTAGGCATAGTTAGTGACTCCCAACTGCATCACATTCATTATTATTAGTACACATCAGTCGTATAATCCCCCCGTGTGAAAAATATGTTGATTTCGTACTCTCAATTTTACCATAAAAATTTATTAATTATTCTCAATATTATCGCATATTACACTGTTGAATCCATCCCATTACGTCCCATCTCATTTCCTCCTTCCAAACATGCTCCAATTAAAAACAATCAAGATGGCAGTATAACTCCTCTTTCTTTCTTTTTTTAATTGGAATCGCGTGGACTGTTGCGTGGATCTGCCGTAAAGTAGATAGAGCTCTTACCGAGAAAGGCAAAGCTCTAGAGCTTTCCAAACCCCCGCAAGTGGATCCATATTTATGCTCTCATCTATTATAGTTTTTAAAATCAGATTGAGTCGAGAATCGGGATAAGTATAGGTTTATAAGTTAAACCGAGAGTTTGATGGGTTGAATCGCATATTTAATAAATAATATTACTAATAATT
>CXYZ01006865.1:2968111-3049373 GCA_900006705.1 Sonneratia caseolaris
AATATAAAATATAAATATAAGTATAGTAAATAAAATAATTACATTATAATAGGTTTTTTTAAATTTTAAGTCGGTTGGTTTTTTTACGAATTCAATTAGATTCACCGGTTGGATCAAGAATTAACTGGTTCAATTGAAATTTTTCTCTTTGAATGTGTAATTAAATTTTTTTAGTAATCGGACTGAGTGAATGGTCGATTCCTAGTCGAACAGGTCGGTTCGATCTAATTTTTAAAACTATCCTGTCATCACATATTGATATTGAATTTCACTTTTTTTCCCTAAATTCATATCTTACCCATTTTCGGTAAAAATAGTATTGATATATCAAAACTTATTGACTAAATTTCTAATTTGATTTTCCTTCCATACATATTTGGGCCGTCGCACATGAATCTAATGATGATGAGGTCCATGTCGGTCAAACCACACAGCCGAAGCGTATGCCGTTCCGTGTCTCCTTCAGCCTCTCACCTGATTGCACCGACACATATTATTGCTGTCCCAACATGGATTTTCTTAGTGTGAATCAGTCTCGGCTAATATACTGGTGATAATTAATAACTTCGTACACTTACTAAAGTGATACAGAAGAAAGACGATCCATTTTTCGAATAAAAATCTATCCGTTAATGAATCGATTACCGCCGCACCGAAATGGAGGGAGAGGGGTTGGCTCCTCAAACTGTGGGAAAGCTCCCCGAATCGAAACGGACGGTCAGATATTAAAGTCGTCCGTCCTGTCCTCTCTTCTGTTGGTGGCTGACCGCGATGATTAAGACTCTCACTACGAGATTGAATCGAGCGGTTGGGAACTGGTGTATCTTCCACGGTAGATGAAGCATTTGTTGAGGAGTGACCGAATCTCAACCGTCGAGAGAGTCGATCCAGAGGTATCCACATGGACGGCTTCGGATGGCTAGAAACCCGGCTGGGGAAGTCACGGGACGCACAGTTCATGTCAGTAAGGGAGTTTTAACTACTCTCTGCATCTTTCTTGATCGGTAGTTACTGTTATAGCCGCTAAGCACTCGGCTTAATCATCCATCTCCTAGATCTCCCGATCCCACTTAGCGTGTATTTATTACTCAGAGCCCCATCGAATTCGATACCGGTCCGAGATGCTCATTTACAGGCTTTGTAAGCCAATACGGAGCAACATCATTCTCTGATGCATCATCGTTAGCTAGGGACCAAAGTCCGTATCTCGACATCGGACTTCTCACACTTCTTTGTTCTCGAGTTTCTAGACTTGTCTCGTGGCCTGTAAATGAAAAGCGCAGTCGCAGAGTGTGGAGCTCTCTTCACCATTGGAAATTGTCCGAGATAAAGCATGGTACATCCGCTTATGGCAGCAGCACAGAGTGTAATCGTCTGTATGGGGACCAGTCGGGCCAGAAATTCCCCATCTCTTGCGATAGGGACAAGCCCGTGGAGCAGACTGACCGAAAGGACATTTGCCAAAGCGCATTCATCTTTGCTGGTTAGAATTCTGTTATCAGCTAAGATAAGTAAAAAGAAAAAAAAAAGAAGCAAATTCTCCAGTACTAATCGTGGACTTTTACACCAATAGCCTAGCAATCATTCCATTACAGGTGAATGTAGGTGTAATCTGCTAGAGAAAATCTAACATCAGCTAAACACAATGACTAGAATTTCTAATTACCAGGTAGCAGAGTTGGGTTCTCCAATTCTTCTGCTTCTGCTCCCATTCTGACTGTGGGACCACAATCTCGACCCTAAACCAGCCATCTTTCCTTGGCTTTTCGCCTCAAAACTTCACCATGAAGATGCTGTTCGGTGCTAAAAGCACCACAAAAGGGATGGATAGTGGGCTCTTCCTAACAGGAATGTCCGATCCCTGCCCCTTTTTCATATGAGTTTCAAGAACTATGCACAAGGTTGGGTCAGGAGTGAAAACTAGGACGATCAGCCGGTAACTGACCCACGACAGGCACCTGATCGGGTACAACAGTACGGTGGATGACAAACTGGTCGACAATTTTTACTGTGTTCACGGGGTCCTGTAGCGGAGAGGCAGCACTCCATTTGCTAGGGAAGACCCGGAGGTGGCTTAACTGCTGCAGCTGTTTAGATTCACTATCCCAATCTGGATCGAGCTTCCATTCCTTGGGGACCTGGAATACTGGATGTCAATTGATTCCCTAAATGTTAAAGCAAATCAACTGCCACTCTGTATCTATCATCATTGCTAATACAAAGGAAGGACACCCCATAATCATCAAAAAAGAGGGCAATGTCTGGTACCTTATCAACTGCAAGAGTGTATACTTCCAGATTGCCTTCATTGTTAATATGAAACCTTGTAAATGACTTGTAATTAGCAATTCGGAGCGAGGAGAATGCTTCATCAAAATGGATGTGAAGCCAATTGATGCAGATATATAAGTAGCTCCCAAACACTAGAGAGACCACAGGAGTTGAGAACACCCAGAAGTAGAGGAAGACTGAAGCATAATATATGGCAGCACCCCCACGGGACAGTGAGTGCATGCCATTCTTGCAGATATTACTCCGTGTCACCGCCATGACCTGATAATAATGACTTGAATGTATCAGTAGGTGTGGGATACTAACAAAAACCACACGAGAGATAAGTATATAAAAGATAGATGACCTCAGGGACATCAAAAGCAGACATGAGATACTTGATGCATGCTGGGTAAAGGCCAAAAGTCCATTGCTCTATGCGAGATCGAAGACCTGTTGGATCTGGAAAGTGTTCACTCTCAACCGTCCGGTACCACTGGTACAGGGTGTGATAACCTGACATGAATGATCAAACTAAGCTCAGTGAAGGCCTGTTTGATGGAAAAATATGGGATGATAATAATTTATCGGTAGTTATCATGTGACAGATCGATATTGAAAAACTGGAAGGTAGTTTCTGTTACCACAATATAATCTTCTACAAGCAGTAGAAAAGTTTCTATTTCCATGACATCAAAGAACAGATTAAATCGTGAATCTAATGAAGAAGATAGGTTTAAGCAAGTGAAATTCAAAAGTATCTTAGCACATTGCTAGCAGAAAACTGATAAATAAGAGTATTGAACTGCAAAAAAAGCATAAAAAATGTCACCTGAAGTTGCTAGTAGTTTATGCCTGATGCATGTCTCTACACCCAATTCCAACAGCAACATAAGAATCAAAGCTGCAGATAAGTGTGCTGAGACATGAAGAATCCCAATGACTCCTCGTTTCTTCCGAGAAACTTTTGATGGCACAAATGCAATTGCAACAACTAACAACAGCAGAGAACCCAGAAAAGATATGTAGGAATGTTCAAGAATATATACGAAAGAACCCCATACAGTGGCAAAGAAACTCTTCAAGTGGCCAGAAAATGAATCCTCTTGTAGAATGTGATTGAGCTTACACTGGAAATCATGAAGAGTTAAAAAGAGAAGATGCATTAATGTGGTCAAGAAACACCCGTCAGGGCAGTTATTAGATCATTTAATCAAAGAGGCATGGAGCAAGCATGTTAACTATGAATTTAAGTTAAAAGAGCTTTTTATAATTCACCAAAGGAACAAAGGAGTGAATATCTTATTTAAGAGAATGGGACGAAGGTTAATAAAGATGAAAATCTAGGGCCCATTGAAGGCAAGCGAATACTGGCCAGTTTTCCTTCTTGACTACCTCCTAACACTATTATTTGCATATAACCGAACACCACCTAATCCTCATCCGACCAACAGATCTGATCTGAAGTAGAAAAAGTACAAGCAGTGTATTAGATGCGCACCTGTGGGAATAAAGAAAAGACCAACACAAAGTAGATAATGCCACCGATAAAATCGAACTGCCAGTTTTTCTTGCGAAATTTCAAAATATTCCCCAAAGCAATCTGTGAATTACAAACAAAACAAATGACAAGATACTTTTAAAGTATATATCATGAAACAAAACAATAATTCAGAGAGAGAGAGATTATTATAACAAACTAAATATTACCCTGCTTGAGTCATCAATTGAGGGATAAGCTGCCTTGCTTTCATATTTAGTTCCACAGAATTCATTGAAGTTGCTGAAAACATGGGTCGGATGTAAAAATGCCCCACCACAACCATTCACAAGTAGGTGCTGGATATAAACTGGTTGATCTGATGGCACATAAGAGTGTCGCATATAATGATGCAAATCCCCTGCTATTCGAAGCTTACACCGTCCATTGAGATAATCACGAATCAAGTGAGACACATTTTTTCCAGAAACATCATTCCAGTACCAATCAAGAAGCCAACTTGGTTCATGTGTCATGATAATCACAGCATCATCAATTCCCACCTGAATGAGGAATAGGAAGATAAATGCTAGGAAGAAAATTCTTGTTTGCACCAGTACATGCAAATGCTGAAAATATAAGCAAAATACCTTGGTATTCACTAGTTCAGAGAAGAATTTAAACTGATATACATCAATATCCCCATGAAGTGCCAGATCAAGGCCAAAAACCCACCATCCTTTAGGCAGTTGCAAAGCAAAGTAACTCTTCTTCTGAGGCATAAGCCAGCCACCTAACCAGCTCTTATGACATATATATCTCATAAAGGTATGAAGACCATCAAACCAATCTGTCACCCAAAAAAAAAAGGAAAAAGGATGTTTTTGCAAATATTCAAGAAAAATGACTCTCAATGAGAACGACAAGATGAAAACAGTAGAAAAGGCAATTTCATTTTAACAATAAAATGGCAAACACAAGATGTTATATCCCATATTATGCCAACAAAAAAAAAATTATGCAGACAGCAATATGAATAGAATTAACTAACCATGATTTCCTGGAATAACAAAAGTTTGAGGCCCATCATACTGCTTTAAACTGCATCCAAATGGCACATCAGGCTTGTTTACAGCAATCTGCACAGGTTTATATGATGGAGGAGGCTGAAGAGCATATTCGAAAGGACAAAATAGTCGCCTTTCATAAGTGAATGCCGATGGATTTGGGTACCTGTAAAGAATGGGCATTAGCCTGTTAAGAAAATAAAAAATAAAGAGGTACTTGGACATGTCATATTGTGCTTGTCCAAAGGGTTACACATCCAAAGCAGCTAGTAACAAACCACTTAACCGAGTTCGCTGAATGCACCACAAAATTAAAATGGCCCATTTGAAAGGAAAGTGCATCTAGCTGATTGCAAGTTACTGTCATCTGATTTAAAACAAAATGCAAAATACTATTGTACAAAAACACCCCATTAGGGTACTTGAGACGTGATTGTCATTCAATATTCACCTAATACCTGAAGTAACTCAACAATTATGAAATGAAAATTAAAGATAAGCATCGTGGCAAGAGCAGGGCAGTTCTGATCTTTATTAGTAAAACATACTGAAGTATAGGCAGATGGAGGACTAGGGCAGAAGGTCAACACAGAAGATATTGACAGCAAGGCAGTAGTATGTGAGAAAACCAATTTGCAGCCATACCATGCGCAGAAAAAGCTTTATGTATTATTTATCAGATAAAAAGATGATTATGCATCACTTCAAGATTAGCTTCCACCTTGGATATAACAAACAATTTGTTCAACTTACGCAAGATCTCCTCCAATAAGAAGCAAATCTCCCCGTGGTAAGAAAACCATTGAATCATTAGTTGAAAGTCGGAGGAAAGGTTGAGCCAGTAAACGCGCAACACTATAAGAAGAGTTACCACCATCACCAGTATCAGCCATGAAGTCAAACCAAAAGTCATCTCTTTCACAGAAGTGATCATAGAAGAGATCTTGCACAGCTCCATCCTTTTCATTCTTACTCATTGATGCCTGAAAGAACAGAAAGATGAAGTTCAGAAGGTAAGTTACCAACTAGTACATTATAAGAACAAAATCCATATGGGGTATATGTCTCTACAGTTTCTTGTTTCTAGAGTAAGGGCAGTAAGAGAAAAGATCCTCCAGCCAGCATTTATGTGAGTCCAGGAACTACAGATATAAAATATTTCCAATGGTCCTGTGTTCAAATAGTCAATACCTATGATTTTCACTCTAAATTCAACTTCTTCCAAAAAAGACAAGCAATAGAGAGTTTCAATATAGAGGAGTGTCTACTTTTTTCAGACAACACTTGCCTGCATCATGCGCATGTCAAAGCGTCCCACAAAGACAGTTACTGACACCAGAAGGTCGAAAACTGTCTTGAATAGATCAGCAGATGTTCTGCAACATAAAATAAAAGAAACATGAGGAAGCTGAATGCATCATATCATCTCTCTCAAACCTAAGGATTTGAATGGACCGATACGCAATAAGAACAGTTGGAAAGGTTTGAACAGACCCTGAATACCATGGTACCATGTCCAGAAAGTCAGGCTTCATTTGCTTCTTCTTCAACTCCTCATATTCTTCAACTGACAAAGGGTGAGAAAGTGCCCAACTGTATGATTGAAAGATCAATAAATTGTGGAGTACAACAAAAGATAATAATAGCACCATTACAGAAAATATGTTGAGTAAAGGAGTATGCATATTACATTATAAAAATTGTTGACTTTTAAACTTAAACACTTATACTGAAGAACAGTTAGGGTATAACTTGGTACTTAATTTCTGACCAGACAATCACTTAGCAGGAAGCTTGATTGCAGGTGAGCAGACACGAGATTTTACAATTTTTGTGCTTTCTCCTACAAAAGACAGAAAGAACGCATGAAGCAAGTGACCCACCCTGTTGACCTTTCCACCACATAGTTGGCAATGTAAAGACCTATAAATGTGGCCCACAGCGAGTATATGGGAGAGATTTCATCTGAAGATCCTGTACCCTGCAAAGGGGCACAGGAGTGAGAAAATGATAATAAGTTAACACAAAATAAGCACATTGCTTAAAGGAATTACAAGATGACATGATGAGCTGCTCCAATTTACCTCGCCATATATGACCCACTTTGACAAAAGTGGATAATCGCTTGCAGATCCCACGGGAGCAAACCAAGAAGAGCACACCTGATTCTTCAACTCATTCATCCGAATGAATTTAGCAAGCCATGAGTTCATTTCCTCTTTTTTCCAAAGAGAAAACCACCCAGAAGTTTTCCGTTCATATGGCCTCTGCTTCAAAATAGCACGATTGCCACAGTGGCTATAAAATACACAGCAGGCAATGCTTAGAACCTATAAATTCAACAAAATACATCAAACCGGAGAAATGAAACTACATAAAGACCAAAAAAATCAAGAATGGCATGGATTTTTAACAACTTACAGCACAATTTTGGAAGATGGTCAAAATCTCTGGCCTTCTCCCAGCCACACGAGAAACAAGCCCAACATACCAAAGGCCAAGAAATATGACATGGAAGACAAGAAGAAATAGTATAGAAGAAACATAAATTGTCAGAAACAATGATAGATTCATTCTCATATCCACTCCCATTGATTGAAAACTGGGAAGATGATACAGGGCTGCCACTAAGATCCATGCAATGTACCTGCACAGGCAGAATCCTCAAAGTGACCAACAACGCTCAGTGCCTCCTGGTACAATTGAATATGAACAAATGGAAAGACATTTACACTACTCACCATCGGCTGAAATTTGAATAGCTTGGCTTGATGGTCTTCCCTACGAATGGAGAGGAAAAGAAATAGAAGAAACCAAGCAAACAGGCATACATAGACCACCATTTTATGTTGTTGTCCAACTTTTCTATAAGGGTGTGCATGTTATCGGAAGATATGAAGAATAGACAGCCAACAACTACAGCAATGATGGCATGCCGAGAATGCTCATGTGGGTAGGGATACCGGTGAGTTAGGATAGTCCGGACACTCTCCATTTTGAGAGAGTCTAGAAAGCCAGCAGAATGCCTGGTAGATCTCATCACGTAATATTGTCTTGAAAGTCACCAATTCGGATGCTTGAGGAGAAAAGTGACTTCAGTTTGAGACAAAACGATCACACAACCTGCGGTTGATTCCTGAATCATCAGTTAGACAATAAAGTGGCCAAAAGGGTCTTATCTACAAAGTACAAAACCATCATTCTCCAATCCTATTCGAAGCTGCCGAAGCTAAAAAAAGAGCATGTAGGAGGAAAAGGGTGAACAGGAAATAAGACAAACAGGGATATTGTTCCAATAGATGAGGTTTGAAGTGGTGATCGACCATTATCACACGAGTCCAATAAGTAATACCCAAGTGACGAAAACAGGAAACATTCAGAAATGGCCGAAAATGACCGAGAGAGATCGAATTCACTTCATTTCCTTAAAAAAAAACAAACAAACAAATAATAGCCATTAGGGTTCACCCAGGTGGAGGGGGAACCTAAACTCTCATCCCATAGCTACGGTCGAATACCCATAAAACGGTGATTCGAAACAGAGCAGAACCACACCCGATGACCAGCAGAAGACAGCACGCGTACTCAGGCACACTTCAATAATTCTACAGAACGAATAAGCGGAACTAATAGCAAAAGAGCAGACAGAAAGACGAACCTTTCTCCGAGAGACGGGAGGGGTGAGCGAAGGAAGCAATCGTGCTTGTGGTGGTGGTGGTGGTAGGGGAGAGAAAATGGCAGAAATGTGGAAGTACGCAATATAAAGGAGTGGAGTTTGAGGAGCATATAGAGAGAGAGAGAGAGAGAGAGAGAGAGAGGAATTCCGAGACAACTTGCCATCTTAGAATGTCCACCCCCCAAAGGAACGCATCATTGGCATATTCCCCGACTCCTGCAAAATGCTTTGCCCGTGCAGATCATGAGAAACAGAAAGGAGGAGATTGTATACTTACAAGATTCGGGTACACTGTTCATATTCGAATCGGATCGTTCGATCATAAAATACTCATCGAGTTCCTTAGGTAAAGATGGGAGGTCTAACCATGCCGAGCTTAGACAATAAAATGAGGGTCAAAGTCAGAAGTGACTGTCTCCTTCCTCCGTTTTCATCCTGGAGGTCGATGGGGATTGGTTATTCCCTTCCTTACCTGTCATTAAATTCCCACCTGCCTTACCCTTTTCTTCTGCATCGTAGCCACCGATTATGTTATCCAGGGGATTCACATCCATGCCACGTGATAAATGATATGGGATAGCTTGTTAATCTAAGTGCGTAGTTGTCAAGCCATAGGATATAGGCTCGCAGGGCCCGAAGTTCATAAATTGCCAACATTCCAGGTGTGGCTAGTTCGCTCACATCGAGTCACTTTCGTTTCGGGTTATAGGCTCCATTTCAGCTTCTCACAATGTCGAGGCCAAGGATCCTGTAGATGTTGTTGGACTCACTGGGCATCACAATGATCAAATGCTGATGACCACCAACGAGGAACACCGTTGGCCCAGCAAACCCAATGAACTTTGCTTTATTCTAGTCCGTCCATCGTCATACTATCTACATTTTACGGTGGATGAGTAATCGAATTCAACCATGGATCACTACACAAATCGATCTATTGCACAAAGTCGGAAACATGGTTAGTTGAATGTTATTCTTTGTTCATACACCATGGCCGCTTTAGACAAATACTCCAACTGAATCGGTCTTTGTTTGTTCATTTTAGGCCGCGGGGTGTAAATGCTCTAGATATATAGAGAGAAACTCAGCTTATACTAAAACTCTCATAATCATAAATTTCATCCATTCACTTAACTCAATTTCAAAACCTCACATAAGGAGATGGATACCCGATCTTCTCATCCAGTCCACATAGCTAAGTCTTTAGTTTGGATCAGATTTGTCTGTCTTTCTACAGGAAATGTCTTCCAGAAATGTTTAAGAAGAAAAAAAATACATGTCTTATGGGACAAGTTACTTAGCAAGGAATCATTTTCTTATGAAGTAAGGCTGCCCACAGAGAAAGGGTAAGAAATAAGACTCAGTTCATTCCAACCGGCTCGAGTACCGCAGGCTTCACCAAAAGAAGTTCCTTATCCACTTTAATAATAAGGGAACTTTCTTATCTTGAAAATTACTTTACATTACTAAATGCACAAAACTAATACCGTGCCCACGTTTCTAATCAATAAATGTAATCCACGGGCAAATATAGAATTATTAGACGTTATATGTCAATGAGATAGGTTCAGAAAGAACAGCAGCACTGTGACAGCCGCAAAATTTGTGTATACAAGGAATGGCCATCATCCACCATCATACCTGTCCGTTGGGCATGATCGTATTGAGTTGCAGTACTCGATATCAATGGAACTGGCAGAATCTTGATCAGTCTTTGGTTCATGGTGCAACTCTATGAGAACGAGCATCCTGATGATATACAAAGCTGTTAATCCCAGGGATGAGAGTGGTCATTACAGGATAATCAGCCTCACTATCTGGCCCATGTAGCGGAATGCTTTTGTCGTCTCTTTCAAGCACCTGTTCTTCTCGTCACGAGACCAGTGCTGCATTGAGAGAGATGATAGGCATCAGGCACGACTGTCATATCAACCACACAAAAATGAGAACAGTAATCTTCAAAGGCAGTCTATATGACCAACCTCCCCGAGCATGTTGAGCTTCTCCCTCACGTCTTTGAATGACATAAGCACATCCCCATCCCATCGGCAAAACTCGATTTGCCTTCCTTCCAGTATTTTCTCAGATACCTACTAATAGCAAGAAACAGCTCTGAAGAATTAATTATGACCCAACATTTTCAGAGATATGAATATCTCTCATGATCTCAGAGGAGCAGGTTTTTTCCACTGATATATATCGTTTTCCATTGAAGTTAAATCCTGAAGAATTCGAAGGAAACTGAAGTTACAATTAAGATTAAAATAACATTGCCTGCAAGGATGAAGAGTATAGCAGACAAAGGCTTCAACCGATTTTTTTTTTCCTGAGAAGTTTCAGCTGATACTTTTACTTAGTATTCAAGAAACTCGAAAATCAGTGGCATTTAAAAGCTAGTCAATTAATTCAATCTACATGGCGTGCATCTGAGTGTTATCACTCCATTTGTCCCTTAAACATTTCCGTCAAACTCTCCCTTCACAGCTCCATCATTCACTTTCTTCTGGCAAAGTGATTCTCCAACCAACTCTTCAGCACTCCACCTACTGAGCTCCATCAAGTAGACCCTAAATCTCCAGATTTCGCAGATCAAGGACAATGTTCCTCATTACAGGCATAAACCATCGGCTGCTGCAGCTGCTCTTTCAACCCCCCACTTTCAATTTGGTAAACATGGGAGTGCAATGTTGATAAACAACATGTATATGCATACCTGATTTACAATTACTTGTCCGCCAGCTATGTGGGAGAAGTATATGTTATAGAAATGAGAGAGGAACAGAGGAGCACTCTTCTCTGCCAATTCCTCAAGATACTTGGAATAAGTGACACCAGGGTCGCTAGGCTGTGGTATTGCAGCATCTTGCTGGCTGAACCATTCGAGATCCTTTGAGAGGCTTCCCGAACGTTCCAATCCTGTTTTTCTGAAGTATGCATCTGTTATTATAGCAATGCATATGTCAGCGAAGACACAAAAATGGCAAATTTTGAACAAAGGTAATCCTTAGACTAATCCCCAAAGCATATCTTGTCATAGCCTCGACCACAAATAGGCCATGGCCCCATGAGTTTGCATAGGTCAGATTTGAACCTAAATATCAAGACTTGGGAAAGGATTTCATGTAAGTGCCACAGAGTAATATGTGTTGAACAGAACACAGCGAACATCATTTGCATAGACCAGAGAAATCAAGAACATAAGCTAACTAGAATTAAAAGCAGCAATGTAGCTCGAGCAGCAGGCAATCGGGAATTACTAAAGAAGATTGAAGTGAATTGAATGATACAGAGGACCAGTACTCACAAGCAACATCGCTCGACTCATCAACAATCCGCTCAATGGTGTCAAACACAAGTTTACTGTCCACTAAGTACTTCACGAATCCTTCCATGCTCGGGCTCCATGTCTCCCCGCCCTCATCGTCTCCCTCTTCTTCATCCCCTCCCGCACCTCCATCAGCATCGCCACAGGCAGAATCCATCACCTCACTATCGGTGCCGCCGGATTCACTACCGCCCCCGGCGTTGCTCCGGTTGAGCTTGTGAGTGTAGTTGCCTTTGATGTTGCGTAGCCGCATGGCGACGAACCTCATCTCCTCGGTAATGCCCTCAGCCTCCCCCGGGTACAGCTTCCTGTACCTCTTCCTCCTCTTCTTCACCACCAGGGGAGGGCTCACCGAGATTCCGGGTCCAGAACTTGAGCAGCGCAAGGCCGAAGAAAGTCTGTTGGGTTGAACCGAGCAAGGCCCGGGCAGAGGAAACTGCGGGGCAAAGAGCAGCGAGGATGAAGTACAAGGTGGGGTTACCGCTGCTGCAGCGGGAGAGAGAGAAGAATATGACGCCATTGTTGCAGAGAAAGCTCAAGCTATTGAACTCCAACCTCAATTTGAGAGGAAGGGAAGACTGCGACCGTCTGCTTTCATATTTCTCACTGGGCTGAAATTCCTCAAGGGCTTCATAACTTAGGAGCCCATAAATCATTTTCGGCCAGAGCAGAATAATACTCGAATCCACTGCGTAGGAAAAATGGAATTGTGATCAGAGGTACTGAGGGTTGTGACTTCTCCAGTCTACCAATGTGCTTGCCCTGAGCACATCCGGTCTAATGATAGAGGGCATCCCAAAGAAGCTTCTTTGGTAATCAACATGGTAGGTTAGTCTGGCAGCGTTCGAGTAGAGGAGTCCCAATTGCAACCGTATGGATGTCAAGATCAGCTTTGCTGCGGGGAAGAGGAGCACAGCTTTACGAGCTCATGACTGAATCTGTGATGCATCATCAGTCGAGTTCGGGGGCTGTTGGCACTGTAGGTGCAACAGGAAGATACAGCGAGAAAGGAAGTGCTGGCCAGATGGTTTCCTCCTCTAGACGGTTGGTTTAAGCTGAACTCCCGACGGATCTGCTGAAGAACTTGTGGGGAGGGCAGGAGCAGCTGCCATTCTTCGGAACACGGACGGAAGATCGGTCAAGGCCTCAGGAATCTAGGCAAAACCAGCAGTCATGTTGCAGTGCTGTGGGTATTGAGGAATGGACTTTCCACTCGAACTTTAGGAATGAAGGATGTAATCAAACAGCTTGATGACTTTACTAAGGTGGACTTTACTTCTACATGCACACAGCATATTCACAGAGAGTAGTATAAGTAAGAGTGGTTGAAACAAGGGTTGAAATCAGTTCAAAGTAGACGTTGAAACTATTTACCACATTTACAAGTTTATCCATTATGCTTAACGGTCCAATTCGATTATAGTTCACCGTTTATTATAAAATAAATCGGTTCAAAATCATGCATAAACAGACCAATACAATTTAAGCTGGTCTAGTTTATAAATAGTACATTCTCTCTTTCTAAAAAAAATTCAAAATTTTAATAATAACATAATAATTTAATTAAATTGATAGAAATATTAAAAAATGATATGATTTATCAACAGGCAAATGCTCGACTATTTATAATCATTAATTTTGTAGTGAATTGAAGGATATCATAGCACTAGGCAAGCTAAGGGCATTAGTTCACTGTTCGAGCTGGTGCGATCTAATTTAGCAACGGTTTTAAACTGTTTTCTTAACGGTGGATAATAATCCGTGCCAATTATAATTCAACAAGCTTAAATTTCCAACCTAGCGCATAATCGCTCTTATGGGCGGTGTAAGCTGATTCCTGGGCCAACTTAGACCATTTAACATCTCTAGTGTAAGCTTGTACAGTTTTTATTGAAATAATACAACTCACTCTTCCAAAGATCGAGGGGGGAAAAAACCGCTCGATATCCTCAGGCTCGACAACGCTCCTTCACTGGAAATGCCAATTGATGAACTACTATGGCACTGTACAAGTCGATGCTAGTAGTAGCCGTCCGACCTGCTCACATCTTGCCCCTCCTCTGTACAGCCTCCACCCAAAAAATCAGTTTTGACTACCCAGATGCTATGAATGGATGTAGATATTAAGTGTATCGGGCTTTAAGCTTTCGTAAGAATTCTAGTATCTCCGTGTATGAAGGATCAGACCGGCTGAGGGGCTTGCATGAATTTATGTGATCTGTCGATTCCAACACCTGCATCAAAGTTGCCATCGGTAATCAATTAACATTTACAATAGCCTGCTAAAGATTCCAAGCTGCTAATTCCGAGATGTTTAGAACAGGTAAAATCATAAAGCAAGTCCTTTTTAGGTAAAATAAACATGTTTTTTCATTTGCTAGATAATTTGAGTGGAATCGAAGAACAAAATATTCTCTAGCAAAGTCATTATTAATACAATGATATATTTAAGCTTGGTCAAAATTACAGGCCCGTTCCAAACAGCAAATGAATCGAAAAAGTATTTTGTTTACCAACTTCATTGTAAAAACCGGAGGAATAAGGAGTATGAGACTTACCACAAGTTCACCAAATCCAGGATACGCAGACTCAATTGGTACGACTTCCATTCGGAAGGCCCAACCACCATAGCCCTCAACAATTGGAGTTACTTTCGTCTGCATAACCAGTTAAGCCTTTCAATTTCACATGCACGCGCATAATCATTCAGAAGAACAAGTGGAATATATTTCAGTTTACCTCACAAAAGCTAAGTACATCAAGCATTCCCTTTTTGTGAAGGTTGCGGATTAAGTCATTCAGCTCCACCAATCTAGGAGACCCGCTTCTAAGCTCTCCTATCTGTGACAAGTACGACATAATAAAAAGAAATATATTGATGAATGACTAGAAGGTAAGTGATTGGGCAAGTGAGTATACTGACAGTTGGGGCTGGGCGCAGCACAAGACCCATACGCCAGGGCATATCTGCAAGTTTGCTGCCAAAATGTGGACAGCTGTAGAACACCTGTAAACATTGTATCACAAAAATTAACTTGGCAAGATGATATAATTTTCATTGGCAAGCAAAAGAAACTACAAAAGATATGGTTCAACAGAAGTGGACATTCAGTTTGAGGAACATACAACTCCAATGGTGTTCTTCACGAGGCTATCAATATTTTCTAATTTTGCTTTGTGGAGAAGCTGCTTAACAACCAGACCTCCCATGCTGCCAAGATGTGTAGGAGATTGACCAACTATTGATATTAGCTCTTCAGTAGTCACAGAGATCAGTGAAATAATAACTATGTTTTGCTTGTATCAATAATGCTTTACTCGGATGGACCAAGTGCCTTACTAGCATTTGATTTAATTTACCTATGAGTAACAAACACCACAGGTCGATTCCCGATGCCAGCATCAACCAGCTTCTGCAGCAGCATGGAGCTAACTTCCTATAGAGAAAAACCTGCTAAGCATTAGATTAATGAACAGCATCAATTTTAAATCATTTCTGAAACATAAGTGATATAAGAATTACAAACTACAAATCTTGATTGAGCATGCTATGCATTATATGCATTGACATAAAACTTAAGGATATTGTTTTGAGATGACAAACTGCAACACCAAAATCATTCTCAAGCGAAATGAAGCATAAAGATCATGCATCACAGACATAAAACCTGAAGAGGCAGGCTAGCTCCAGACCACTGTGTGAGATTTGTCTGCAAAGAAAAGTATAGTCCTTAGAGTTTAAATCAAATGATAAAGTATGATCAATGCATTCAAATCACCAAAGGAAAATGCAGCAAGAGGGATGCTAGATCCTGTCCACTAACAAATATTTATAATCTCCCACAAAGTCTAATCTGAGTCTTTGTGGAATTAAAAATTCATCTTAGACAAACCTTATATTTGAGAGTAAACAGACGTGCTTCAGGGAAATCAACTGAAAGCCATTCACCTGGCCAGAATGTTCCTTGTTTCCCTGCTTCCTGATCAATTTTCTCAACAAGGCCACTTTTTGTTGAAGATTTATCCTCAGATATGCGCCACGTCTTGTAAGGACCACCTCGCAGGCCATGAACAAAAACCACATCCATAGGAGGATCCTGCAGTTCTGAGCTCTGCTGAGACTTACTAGACAAGCTCTCGCTATTTGAATTTATTGCTGCAACACTTCCTTCAGAGCCAGCCTTCCTTGAAGACAATTTCTCACCCTGCTTGCATTTCCAATGAGGTAATTCTGGATTTATAAAGAAGATCATGTCATTATATCGAGGGCATTCTGCATTTCCACTTGCATCACCAGAACCCAATTCTCCACTAATATTTTCATTGCAGAATATGTTTAACAGAGTTGCCCTAGCATAACTCTGTATTTTAAGGTCATTGCAACCTGGTAATTTCCCACAAGCACAATCTTCAAGCCATTTACACCAGGTTTCGTCCTCTATAATGGCTTTCTTGACATTCGGGAGGAGGGAAAGGATAGTTAACAGGCGAGCCGCATGCCTCCTTACATGTGCTGTAGGTGGGACTCGAATGCTAGATTGGTCTTTGTGATCTGGAGAAGATGATTCTGATGGAGTATTTTGAACTATCTCTTGTGCTTCGAGCACTCTTGATGCATCATATGCTTCAATAGCTGCTAGTTTTTCATAGTCATCACACAGCAAAAAGCGCCTTAGCAAACACAAGACACCGAAATCAGATATTTTTTCTTGGGAGGAAGTATCCTGGGCACATAAGTCAGCCAACGCTTTAATCCCTCTTAGTGTTGCTACTGCTGAATCGGCAGCATCGATTTTAGGAAAACCATCTTTCTTTTGGTTCTTATAATGTGTAACAAAGGGGTCAAGTGTGAGAAGATCTGCCAAAAGAGATGTATCAATAGTCTCTGCACTTATTCCCAATTGACTGCCAGCAAGACTAACAACAGCACCAGCCAACTGACCAGCAATTTGTCCAGCAGAATGCATGTTTGACTGATCTACTTGAGTCTGATAGAAAATCATTCACAGAAGAGAAACAAATATGTTAATTTTATATACAATCATCTACTAATGTTAATGGGTCAGGAAACTTGAGGAAAAGATACTGATACTTAAATTGACAGAAGAGAAGCTTATACAAACCTTTACATTTTCGCTTTTCTTCTGAGCATTACTCTTGACTGATACCCTGTTGGAACCTAAAATTTCTGTGAGTAGAGTAGCTAACCACGCCTGAGAGATTGCCACAGAAGATGGTCCATGGATTTCAAGAACATGTGAGAGAATCTTTATGGCAGAAGATCTCACTATGTCAGAGGAAGTTTTTCCACAAGCCCACTGAAGCAATATTCCTGACCATCTTTGACTCTCTTCAAGAGATAATTGCATATTGCCAGTACAAAGCAACTCAAATGCCTTGGCCAACAGTTCTTGCACCTGTTTGTGCTTTATCGTGTGCTTGGCAGTATCTCTCAAAAGATGAAGACCTTTGTCCATCACAACCTTCTGCGCCTTGGTGCTTCTCTCAACAGAAACCAGAAATGCAGAGAGAGCAACCAAAGCCAAAGGGATATCTTCATTTTTAGTTGCATGACAGATAGTTGAAAGAAGGCTTGAACTCCAATCTGGAACGGAATCATTTAAAGGCAAGTAATGGTCCTCCAATAGCAAACGAGCAACCAGACTCCCGTGCCATTTGACAGATCTCTCAGGTGCTAGCAAAGTAGTCATGACGGCATTCCCATCCTGATCCAGATCCTGAATGCGACATCTATTCTCCTGAGATGCCATTGCCCAGTTTGCCAATGCCCATGCAGCAAACGGTACAGCAACATGATCACAATGTAGATCATCCCAGAGACCAGGAATAACAGCAGATGACAAGCTTGCTTGTGTTAATGAACTAT
Organism: Sonneratia caseolaris; assembly: GCA_900006705.1. Lineage (NCBI taxonomy): Eukaryota > Viridiplantae > Streptophyta > Magnoliopsida > Myrtales > Lythraceae > Sonneratia > Sonneratia caseolaris. Next base: position 2,985,818 of record CXYZ01006865.1, read on the forward strand.
TGTAACTATTCTGGAGCAATGGACTTCGGGGGACATGTCTTGCTATTCCATTACTGCCAGCATATGAATGGTCCAAGTCACTTAAGTCACTACTTCTTGCAAGTCCCAGAACAGTAGCACCATCAAGTATCTTGATTCCAATGCCCTTTATACCATTATCTCCATTGTCATCATCTTCGTTCTCTGAGCTCAAATCCATATGCAATCCACCTTCCTCAATAACTTCAATAGCCGCAGCTATATCTCTAGTTTCAGCATTTTTTGGCAGTACGGGCTTAAGCAATGCATTGTCCATATCATCACAGTTAGATGTAACAATTTCCATAATTGCGGCAACAAGCATGCTCCTGCCTTTCAAAGAATCAGAAAGATCGAATGAACTACGTCTTGTGTGCTGTTCCCAGAAAACGCAATATACTTTATTAATGGCAAAACATGAATCCAGAAACCTAAATGATTGAAAGTAAATGTTCACACAATAACTTCCTCAAACAATGCATTCCATCTCAAGATAAAAAACTCCATAGTACACAGCCAAAATGAATAAAAGGCATGGCAATCTTTAGATATCAGGAGAAAAATGTATAACAGTCTTAATGTGCCACATAACTGTTATCTGGTAAGATCTGACAGCAGACCAGTCTAATGCACTTCCTTGGTAAATTCAGATTAATTTATATTAAAACCCAATTTTCAGACAGAGGACCTCAGTTCTATGGCTTAGATTACAGAGTTGAACTGAGTCACGTTTCATGATGCAGGTAGCGCAATGATTTGATCTTACTTTCTACTTGATAAATAGAAGATAATCGGAATGGAATGATCATTGGCCATGAAAGTTGGCTGGTAGAGACGGCGATGTTATCTCCACCTAAATCTTGTTTCAAACTGTAAGCAAGCAGTGCAAGAGCTTTCCACAAAGATTAGCAAAGTCTAAACTGAATCCTTGAAAAAGCATGATTGCTACCATATTCCCCTCAACTAGTCAGTGATTCAAATTCTAAATAGCTCCAGCAGGAAATCAAATAAGAAAACTAACAAAAGAAACTTAAGTAAGGACTTACCTTTTTTGATCGCGGAGGTTGACAAGAAAAAATAAACCTTAGCAAATTGGGCACGGCATGAGGCCTCCCAAGAACGGTCTCGCACACATTGGGATCAGCGATTAGGTAGGCGAGGGCCCTCGCAGACTCTGCCTGGGTACCACACCCATCACGCGGAGTCGCTACAGTGTCCAGCAGCCAGTCCACGACGGCCCCGCCACCAGCGCCAACAATAGCAGTCCTGCGCCCTGGGTTGGCAGCGGCAATGTCGGCAAGCAAGGCAGCGACCCTGAGCTCGAAACCTGTGCGGAACTCGTGGTTGGCCGACGAGAGCACCGACCTAAGGGACTGCCAGAGGACGGAGGCGGCAACCCCAGTCTGTTTGAAGTGGTGGTAGATTCTCTTCAGAGAGTCGTTCGATTTTTGGAGGGTGGTCTCAACAGCGGTGTAGAGAGGGTTAGCGTTTGGGCGATCGGCTAGATCGTCGGATTTGTAGAGGACGACCGCGGAAGACGCGATTATGGCAGCCAGGAGGGTGGTGGAGAGGGTGAAGGCAGAGGTGCGCGTAAGTAATGTTGGGGAGGCGGAGGTGACAGGGGAAAGCGGCGATGGGAGGGTGCGGTGGAGGATCGGCAGCGGCGCGGCATCGTGTCGGTTTCCTGGGTCGGAAGGGATTTTGGAGGATGGAGCAGAGGAGGAGAGACAGCGAGAGGTGGGAAAGCAGAGGCGGCGGCTTCGTCGGAGGCAGAGGCCAAGCATATTTCACTGTCGACGGTATTCTGAGAGAGAAGTCAGAAGAAGACGATGAAGAAGAAGGAGACGAGGGCGTTTGCTTTTCTTAGAGGATTGAAAGGGGAGAAGCGGAGGCTGTGAGACAGGCTGTAGAAGATTTCGGGATTCGAACGGAGAGAAACCCGTCCGTTATCGTCGCCGGAGAGGCGCGAGAGAGTGAGAGAGAGTGCCGGGAGGGTCAATAAAGAGGAGATATATTCTCGGAAGATTCCAGTCAACGTTGGAAGCCCCATCAGCAGTCAATTGGGCCGGGGTCAGAAACAAATTGTGATTTGGACCGGTCCAGCTAGACCGCCGGTCGGTCCGGGTTGTTATTCTACCCGGTAACCGGACCACACAATTTTGTTAACTAAGAAATTAGAATTCCATAAAATTGCTCGGATTCCATTCCCTTCATATGCAATACAAATAGCTTGTGAGCACATTGATGAGTTTTCATTTCCACGGATGACCCAACTCTCCTTGGCTGATCAACGTGTGATATGTGGAATCAAAAAACCTATAGAGTGATAACTGAGGATTTCAATCGACTAGACTCTATCACTGGAACAAAACACACTGGCCCTTGATGCCATGGAGGTTACCATACCTGCACGAGCTATATGTTCGCACTGTGTCTGCCACGGCGGGCTTTTGGTTTGGAGCATTTTACGTGCGCCATTGGATTAGTCGAGCGAAATCTGAACACCTCTCCTCAAGATATTCGAGCAATTTGTATATACATCCGATAAGAGTTTCAAGGCCCTTAATAAATTTCTTAATGGGCCATTATTGGGCCTGGGCTTTTGACATTTCTCGGATGGTCCAACCCATTTCCATGGCCCTATTCACGCGCGCACCTTCTCTCTCCCTCTCTCGCTCTCTCCTCTCTGGGGTTTCTCCGTGGTTTATACTATCGGCTGCTCAACCCCGCGCCTTGACTGGCCGCCACCGCTCCCGCCTCCGCCCTCGTCTCTTCTTCCTTTCAGTGATCTTTTCCCCTGTTCCGCGGTGGGGTTTCTTTCGACTCGCAACGGGCGCGCCGAATGAAGTGAAACCGAAAGGTACTTTGCTTCCATCCATGGTCCGGAAGTACGTACTTTACTGGCCTAATTAGCCATTATTGCTGTTTCTGTGTTCTCGCCATGTCCAGAGTGATGATTTGACTTGAGAATTAGCTCAACTGGGTGAGATTTTTTGCTCATTCCGACACTGGAGCTTTATTTCGAGGTGCCTGCTGTTTTTCTGTGCTTTTGTTCTTTGTTTTGCTTTCACCATATAGATATTCCTGCTATTTATGCAGCACTCATTTTACGCTCTTATGTAGTAAAAAAGACATTTTGTTCAATCCAATTAATCTTTTGATGCCACTTTGCAAGTGTTGCATATTATCAAATTTGATGAGTGCTTCCCACTTGTGAAATATTTTTACTAGCTTTCATAAACTCCCTTTGCAGTTTGGAGATTGGAATAAACATGTTTATAGATTGACTGTTTAATATTGGTCTATCAAGTTGATAGTAATTTGTTAATGATATGAGCAGCTGATACTGTAGAGGTAGTGAAAGAGGAATAATTATGGGCATTTGGAGAATTTCACGGCAAGTGCCATTCTCATGCTCCAGTCTTATCTTCAAGCACAGCAGCCTGTTCCGAAAACCCACCCACAACCGGCCCCTGATTTACTCCCCTAGTCACTATTCACATGGCAGAATCTCCTTCGCCCCTTTGCTTCATAGATCCCATTTTTCCACATTCCCTCCTGATGAAACAGCTGCAGCAGTTCAAGAACTGTTAAGGGAATTGGAGATGGAGAGACAGAGAGAAAGAGAAGCCAGGAAGAGGGCTGGTCTTGATACTAAGGACATTGATGCTGAGGAAGAGGAGGATTTCATGGGCGTGGGTCCACTGATTGAGAAGCTCGAGAAGGAGAAGCTCAAGGACTCTTCTTCCGCTGATCTTTTCTTGTACGAGGAGCCCACTGACTCTGATTCTGATGAGGATGATGAGAGGCTCAATCCAGAAAATATGAGGAAGAATTTTGAAATGTTTGAGAAGAAGATCAAGCGCCATGATGAATTGCTTAACAACTTTGCTGAGAGTGGTACCTTCCTCATCATCCATTTGTGTCTTTGTTTCTTCTTTTTGGATCAAGCAACACAATTATTGTGATGCCTCCTCATAAATCAGCCATTGGTGCGAATTTTGGATGAGATTTGCTGTTGTAAGCAACAAAATTCTGGTGTTTAGTTTCATAGATTGAAGAGTTAGGCAATTCAATTTACACCCTTCACAAAAGAAAATAACTAGTTGAGAAAGAACTAAGTTTGATGGATAACATGGCTACAGTGATTTCCTGTCGCAGTTGGCAAAGATAAGCATTTTTAAAGTACAGTGACTCAGAGTCAGACACTAGGTTTCCTGAGGTGTTGGTGTCAGTCTAGATTTTTTTCTCATTTCTTTTGTTTGTTTTCCCCTCTTAAACAGAGACATTTGATGATGCTTTCAAATGGATGAACAAAATCAACAAATTTGAGCAGAAACATTTTCGCCTTCGTCCTGAGTATCGGGTGATTGGTGAGTTGATAAACAGATTAAAGGTGGCAGAAGGAAAAGACAAGTTTATTCTTCAGCATAAACTAAACAGGGCTATGAGATTGGTGCAGTGGAAGGAAGCTTATGATCCAAATAACCCAGCTAATTATGGGGTTATTCAACATGAACAAGCAGGCCCCTCTGTTGATCTTATAGAAGATGCTGAAGCTGAAAATGCAGCGGAAGGTATACAAGCTGAACGAGCCAATGAGGATGATGAGGAGTTTGATGATATGAAAGAGAAGGATGACATATTGATAACACAGATAAACGAAATTGACAAGAAACTTGAAGAGAAGCTGGCAGATTTGGACCATACTTTTGGAAGAAAGGGAAAAGCTTTGGAGGAGGAGATTAGGGACCTTGCTGAAGAAAGAAATTCTTTGATAGAAACGAAAAGAAAGCCATTATATCGAAAGGTGCTTGATTATGCCATTCTCAATCTTTCCTTCAAAAGTATCTAAGATATAGAATTTCTGATCTGACGCTTACAGTCTTTGAAACTAAACTGAGAATTGGACATTATTTATCATATTCACTTAAAAGATTGGTCCTAACTAATATTCGGTTGCATGTGCTCATGTTCTCCCTTAGAGAAGTAGTTTAGACCCAGAAAAGTAATTGTCTTTGAATTTGGTTATTCTGAGTTGGTACTTTTTCAATATAATGACTGATCTCTGATGTTTGATGCCAGGGTTTTGATGTGAAACTGATAGATGTAAACAGGACTTGCAAAGTTACCAAGGTATTAAGGCTGATGAATCTACTGAAAAAGCATCACCAGTTGCTTTTCCATTTGATTTTGACAAATGTCTTGAATTTTCTTTGGGCCTTTTATTTTTTGTCAGGGTGGTCAAGTGGTGAAGTACACTGCTATGTTAGCTTGTGGAAATTACCATGGTGTTGTTGGCTTTGCAAAAGCTAAAGGCCCTGCAGTTCCAATCGCTCTACAGAAGGTATAGGTTTTGTTGGTTATTTGTGCTTTTGTTAGTTTTAAAACTTTTCTTTCTTCATGGTACTCTTTTATGTAGCAGGTAATATTTGTATTTGCTGGATATTTAATCGGTTTATTGATTGTGATTAAAAAAAAAAAGATATTCATGACAAATGAATGGTCTCCATTTATCTTTGCCAAATGGACCAGTTTATGTAAATCTGAAGTTTACAAGGCTGTAAATGGGTTCAGTTCATCCGTTGAAGGCTGGGTATTTTGTAACCTTTGGATGAAAGGGCAGACACACTCCCAAATTCTCTGTTAAATTATTATGTTCATTTTCCTGATCTAGATATTGCAAGTTTGGTAAAAAAATAACTATTTTGGATTCAGATGCCTAGTTAAAACCCTCTTTATGTAGTGGTCAGCTTTAATGATATATTGCCTTTCTTGGTCGATTAGGCATATGAGAAATGCTTTCAGAATCTCCATTACGTGGAACGGCACGAGGAGCATACGATTGCCCATGCTGTGCAAACATCATACCAGAAAACTAAGGTTCTTGCTTCACTGCATCTGTGTTTGAGCGTTAACTATGACTTTGAAGTTGATTTATCCATCCAATATCTATCTTGGGGGCTTTTCTTTGGAAATGCTCTATGAAAGATAGGTCAGTTTGAGAAGTTGTTCCTTTTAGGTGTATCTGTGGCCTGCCTCGACTAGGACTGGTATGAAAGCTGGGAGGACAGTTCAGACAATTTTGAATTTGGCTGGTTTCAAGAATGTAAAATCCAAGGTAACCCATCTCACCCTTGCCTGAGATTCCAATGTGGTGGTAGAGTCGATTCTTCCTGTTTGTTGAGTGATAATATCTCCCAACTTTCTTCGCCTTAGGTTGTTGGCTCAAGGAATCCTCACAATACAGTGAAAGCCCTTTTCAAAGCTCTGAATGCGGTGAGATCTAGTGGCCCTACCTATCTTTTGCTCATTGAGATGATATTTACTATTTCATCCATCGCTGACTGAACGTTGTTGTTTTCTTAGATTGAAACCCCCAAGGACGTGCAAGAAAAGTTTGGACGCACTGTGGTGGATAAGTACTTGTTGTAGTGGTCTTCAATAGTGGTTCGTCCTTTCACCCAGTTTGGGTTTGTGGTTCTCTTCTGATCTATGAAAAAATTAACTGCAGTTTTGCATCAGCATGTCTGCAACTGCTGCCACTGTTGCATTTACTGCTCGATAACGATGCCAGAGTTCTAGTGATTTTGGTGAATGGAACAATCCTTTTTCTAATTGTTCCTTTTCTTATATGAAAGTTGACTCTATAACTGTCCATAATATCGAGTCATTCTTAGCTCTTATTTCTCAGACATTGCACGCAACTACCATTAATTTTTCAAGCAGCACTCGTAGTTAGACACAGTGTCGATGCACTTGGACAGTTGTGATGATATTATGCTGCTGACAACCGTGGCATGTTAGGGCACAGTTTGAAGTTCCTCATTTACTATAATGATATCCAATTGTCGAGGAGTTAAATTGGCATCCGAGATATTACCTTGGGTACCAGTTAACAAACTGCTGCCTTGATTGAGCAACAATGTGGCAGAAACATTCACTCTTGTAGTGAATTGTCAGAATCGGGTCTTTGGGAACCTTATGCCGCTAGAAGATCTTGCATCAATTTGAGACCAAAAGGACGTAAGAGTTAGGTCACCAGGAGTAATAGCTGCACAATCGATTGTGTTGCTTACGATATGAAGAAGGCACTATCCAAGGACAGGCAACGAGGCCGGTTGGGAGATCCTTGAGAATGTTCTCCTGCCAAAGCTGCCAGAGGAGTTCCTGCGCTCTTACGAAATTGATGATTGGAAAGGCGCAGGAGAGATCAGGCGAGAGGTTCAGAAGTGAACTTTGGCAACAGAAAAATGCCTTAGATTGTATTCTCGGAAACTGTATTGAAATTTTAGGGAAAACAGATGAGATTGAATGTCAGACAACTTCTATTGCATGATGTTAAGCCCTTGCTGGATGAGCTAGCAAAGGCGCTACGTACATTCTTTTTGAGAGGTTCAATGCCAACTTGGGGTCATCTGGACCCGAAATAGCAGATGGAACTAGGGGCAAAGATGACTCCTCTGAAGATGAGACTTGCCACAACTCCAACCCAACAGAGAGAAGACAGGGGGAATTAACTTGCTGTAGATTTGGGTCGAAACATTACGTATGCCTGTGGACAGAGACAAGAACACATTATATCCTGATCCCTAATTGGTTACTCCATCTTCAAAGCAGTGGTGCTGATGCAGCCCATGCTTGCATTGCACATCACCATCCTAGAGATGCAATAGCAGATTTGGGTCATATATGGTTTCTCCGTATACGAACAAGAGATGGTTTCTGTATCTTCAATTCAGGATCGTATATCACGCAAAGAGCTTAAGCTTAGAGATGCAAAGCTCACAGAAGGTGCTGCTTCAGAGGTTGAGTTATCGTTTTCTGGATAATACATAATAGTTGTTATCTCCATGGTAGAACTTCGGAGTGAGACCTGCAGGGCCAAGGGACTCCAAGTTGCCAAAGAATGTAAACTGCAAAAATTTTCGGTTTTGGTCTGCAATCGAAGTTCTTCCCTTCACCAGTTGGATAGTCATGCTGAGAACTCAGAGATTATCCCCTGCCGAAGATCTTGAGATTTGACAGAGTTTGAATCTGCTATTCGTAAAGGGTACATTTCAACCACAGAATATCTACCCAACTTACCAGGACCTCAGATGTTTAACTACACATACTTCTTTGCAAATTCCTAGAACTCACTGGTTGTCCAACAAATCTACCAGCTAATGAGTTTTCTTTCTCAACAGGAAGCAGCTTGATGGATTCCTCAAAGTGGTCATGATAGAGGAAGCTCATTGCATGAGAATCTGAGGTCATGTTCGGCATGCCGGAAATGGAAAGGAATCCCTTCTCATGATGCTTGCAGCATGAAGGACAGTCTGATCCCAAGAGAGCGCTGGCAAGAGAAACAGATCAGGGAGGGAGGACTTGTTGTGAACTCAGAGGGGAGATTTCTGGAGCTGCTGGGAGGTTAGTGATATAAGGGACTGGAGCTTGGCAACAGCAGAGGTCTTATCAGGCGGGCACTTGGAGAGGGAGATATTCAGTGAATGGAGAGCCTCATCGAGCTTCCCAGCTGCCAGTGCTGCACACCCTGCCCTGTAGGCTTCATCAGCTATTCGAACATCATACTTAGATGCTGCCTCAGCGTCATAGCCCCGATTTCCCATGATGGAAGAGGGTGGAGACTCGAGGAGGGCAGTGGCACGGGCGTACTCCAGGTTGGCCGTTGCCATGTTAATCTCTGCCATGAGAGCTTCAGACGTTGAAGGGAACGACTTCACCCCGTCAAAGACACTCCAGTGGTGGCTCCTCCCTTTAGAACCCATGGTGTATGTAATGACTGACGCAGGATCTGTTCCCAGATCTCGTAGCCGCCCTGCCCTTGAATTCCGTGTGCAGCCTAGTTAAAGAGATGCAACGTGAGGTAGCTAGAGAACATGCCGAGAAATTGCAAAGACCGGTCGGGCTAGAACCAGGCAGTGATCAGACAGCCAACAGTAACGATGCTGGTATCGAATTGCCGACTAGAACAGCTGCCATGGCGATTCCAATCCATTCCATTCTTAATCGCATCGCTAAAATTTTGGACTACTAATTCAGAACAAAAGCAGTTCCCACCACAGAAAAGAAACGGCTCCGCGTGCTTATGTCATGCTCGGGTCAACAGCCAACAATCGCAAATCAATCAACTTGCTAACAGATTATGAACCTGGAATCAGAATCATCATCACCTCTTTCTTTGACTTCAGCTCGACTGTAACTGCACGGACGAAAGCAAAGCTGTTTCGCATCGCAGATCAGACATCACCGTCAAAAAGAGGAGAGGCAGGAGACGACGAGCCTCTGGTTCAATGGCCACCAACACCGATGAACGCCATAAGAGCAGAGGAAGCTCCGGATATATAAACGAGGGATAGAGGAGAGAGAGTAGCCTGCGCGAAAATGGGCCGGGCCTCATTAATAAGACTGGGCCCGTTATGCATTGGTTCTTAGATATCTGACCCAACATGGGAAACGACATATCGCTGCGTCGGAAGGAAAATGGCGGGAAAATAGCCTTCTTCTAGGGCACAACGGCTTCCCATGATCCAATTCATCTTCCAAGTTTCATCCATCGCTTAGTCTGTTGCTCCACGAAATCTGTTGAGATCAGGGCCGATTTTCATGGAGATTGAAGACGTCGATGAGGAGGAATTCGGATTCTCCAGGAACTATTTCTTGGCCAAGGAATCACGCAGCTCTTCCTCGAAGAAATCCGCCAACAAACTCTCCGACATCGAGGTCCTCGATGAACAGGTCTGATTCGCTTTCTGATAGTTGAACTTCATGCACTCGGAGATCTTTTTACTTGTGAGGGGAGATTGGGAGTTAAGGCTGAGAATTAATGTTTATTTATCTTTAATATTCGTGTATGAAGGAGTTGATAGCAGCAGTGGCTAATATTGAACCTAAGCACCAGAATGAAATTGGTGCGCTCAAGGATAGCTACAAAAGCTCGTATTCTGAATGGGTTTTCCAGCTTAGGTATTGCATCTCGTTACTATATTCAATCGAAGTCTTGGGTTTCTTCAGTGTAGCTTTTGCAAGACTCTGTTGTTATAATTTTGGATTATTTCAAGACCACTTGTAGTGTGATTCATGATAGATAGGATTCGATATTCTGCTGTGAATTTGCTTGTTGATATTGCTATTGACTTTGTGGGATTTGCAAAATTAAACTTTTTATTTTTTATTTTTTATCTAGACAATACACTTGTGATTGGAAAATAATAATATTTGAAATCAGTTGTTTGTTCATAGATATTGATAATATGGCTTTTCTCAGCTTTAAGAGAAGAGGTGGTCAGTGCTAAGGTGGAAATTTTATATTGGTCAGAAAAATGGCTCTTGAATATATCCAGTTGTTATTTTAAGGATTGATTTCCAGGCTCTATTCCAGATGAATAGTTCTAGCAGTTACTGCTTTCGTTGGGTTTCTCTCTTTTTTGCTTATTAGAACTGTATTTGCTCACAGTTCTTTGTGGTGTTGTAGTTTGTTTACTGATATTGCCTGAGTTGGCTAGTGCTTATTAACATGGAGAATTTCTTTGAACTTTGTGCCTTACTTGCCTTACTTTTGTTATCCATCAAATGGAAGGTGCGGCTTTGGCTTGCTATTTTATGGGTTTGGATCTAAGAAAGCCCTTATTGAGGATTTTGCATCAACAGCACTAACTGAATATTCTGTGGTTGTGGTCAATGGATACCTCCAGTCTATTAATATAAAACAGGTATTTCTACTTGCATTTGTCTGTGTGTAGTTTCTCTTTAGTTGCACATTCACTTTTCAATCGGGTTTCTTATTTCCTATGAGTTCAGAAGTAATTATTCCATGGAGAATGCTTATGGCTGCCTTTAATGTCCTGCATATTGCAAATCCTATGTTTTTTAGGTTGTGGCTAGCATAGCTGAAGTTCTATGGGATTTAAAACCTAGGAGGAAGATTCCTAAGGAGAACTTGTCTAAACTACAGCTGCCTTTGAGCTCTCAATCCATGGAAGATCATTTTTCTTTCTTAGATGGATCTTGGGTAGAAGAAAATGATTGCTTTATTTGTGTTGTCATTCATAATATTGATGGACCTGGTTTAAGGGACTCTGACACTCAGCAATGTCTTGCACAACTAGCAGCCTGTTCCAATGTACGCATCATTGCCTCTATTGACCATGTGAACTCACCTTTGTGTAAGTACTGCTTTCTCGTTGCTTTTCTTTTGAAATGGCTATTTAGATGTGCTCTTAACTTCTAGTTGTCTTCTACCTTGTTATATACCTTTCTATTTTTTCTGTCACTATATTCAGTTAGCTGTTTATTGCAGTATAAATATGGTCAGCTACTTTTCTGATCAAGTCTTCAAGTTAGACTCTCAAATTCAAAATATATATAAGTTTCTGATTTAATGTTCTCTGTGAAGGTGTTTTGATTCATGTTATGACCCATTTACTGTACACTTAACTTGGGACTTTATGCTTTATTGTTTTAGTTTTTTACATCATCCTTATCTCATTCCAAAGTGGGTGTAGTTGAAAGATTCTATTTTTTCATTAGCGTAGGAGCTAGAAAAATTTTTCTTTGACATAGCAATGGTGTTCCAGTTATGCGTCACCAGTAAATCATAAAAAAATAAATTCATTGCAGCACTCTGTTGAGAAATATTGCAATTCCCACTCTTTAACTCAATAGTTTCTCTTACAGAGCTTAATAACATGTCTGCATTTTTATTCAGTGTGGGACAAGAAGATGGTCAATACACAGTTTAACTGGCACTGGCATCATACTCCAACTTTTGAACCTTACAAGATTGAAGGGATGTTCTTCCCTTTGATTCTAGCACATGGAAACACAAACCAAAGTGCCAAAACAGCCACAATTGTTCTGCAGAGTTTGACACCCAATGCCCAGAGTGTATTCCGAGTACTTGCAGAAAATCAGTTGTCTTGCCCTGATGAAGAAGGCAAGCATCATTTCATATTTCATAATTTAGCTGACTACAGATGGAAGTTCGAACATGGGGAAAAAGATTTGGAACCTGATGATGATTCACTTTTGTAGAAAGCTTCCTTTGCAGCAAGATTATATCCTCTACTGAAAAATGATGAGTCAAGACATCAGGCACAATGTTTTCATGAGCATCTGTGTTGTGTCATTTTACAGGCATGCCGATCAACAGCCTGTATGCTACCTGTAGAGAGCGTTTCCTAGTCAGCAGTCAGGTTACACTGAACTCCCATTTGACTGAATTTAAAGATCATGAGCTGGTCAAGATCAAAAGGAATCCTGATGGAGAGGATTGCTTATATATCCCTCTTCCAAAGGAAGCCCTAGAGAAATTGCTGCCAGAAATCAACTAAGGTGTGGATAATGTTCATACTTACCATGTTCTCACCCAACATTAGGAGAGTATCTAATATTGTCGCTGGTATCTAATTTTTTCCACTCCAATGACACTTCCATCAAAATACCAGATTGGCAAGCTCCATGTTTTTTTACACTTGAAGATATTACTGAGATTAGTATTTATTCTGCAGAAAGAAGATGGAACTAAGACACTTTTTGCCAAATTCGATATTTTCAGTTTGGCAAAAATGTAAGGAGAATGGCAAAATGTATGTGGGTGGCTCCAACATGGTTGCACCTCAGCTGTAATATGTGCAAGCCTCCTAAGGACAGAAGTTTTGATTGAGGGTTACGATGGTGTGGTGGATTAACAGTCGGGGTGGTGATATCATTGATTGTTGAATTTTTAGATGTCCATGTCTTGAGTTGTGCAGCATGCTAGCTTTTATATGTGCTTCACTTCCTCTGATGTTTAGACAGGTATATTGTGTACCTTAAGATTTAAAAATGATAGTGCATGCTATGAGCTCCATTTGAGCAGTTGCCTCACTTGACCAGTTAGAGCAAATAACTTCTCCACTAGTCCTTGTGAACTAACTTATGGGGTTTCTCTTTATTATGCATTTCTCTTCCTGTTTGAAAAAACAGCACTTGCTTGCTTAACAGAGCTGCTTGCTAGAGAATTGCTTCTTGAATCTGTTATTCGGGCATTGGTTGTCATTGATAATAATTTCTGAAACCGAAATAAAGCTACTGTCCAGAATCCCACGTCCGGTGGCACTTCTGGCTCTGGGAAAGCTCGGCAGAGATTGTGATTCATTCCAATGGACAAGTTATGGCTTTCCATATTGCGATCAACTCCAGTGATCGAGCTGGGCCAGATGATATCTCTCCTGGACAAGGTTCACGGGAGCTTTGGAACGTTATTCGAGGATCTATATATTCAGTTTGAACGAGGATATCGACTTGCAGGTGAATGTGTTACTATCTGCCATTTGAAAAATGTGCAGCAACTTCAGCTTACTGGAAATGCTAACCTTTCTGTGAGATTGTTAACAAAATTGTTAAGCTTCTCATTGCACTCATCCGACCAAGCTTAAAGTTAAAAGACATGTCAACTTGCGTTGATCATACGAATGTATGATAGAGTGTTATCACGGGCTATATTTCATACCAACCCTAGTGCCCGTGTGTTGGACAAGATTTGAGGGAAATAAGGTCGATGTCAGAAAGTACATGCCCTATTGCCGAAGATTTATGAATGCATCGGTCGGCGTTATTGACTAATTTGATTGCATCGTCGTCTAAGACTCAATGGTTTACAGCTTGCCTGGATGTGCATTCAATCATCCAAAAAATGAAATTGCTCTATTTAATATAGAAATAAGGAGAAAAAAAAATCGATAATCGAGATAATATTATTATTATTTTAGTATATTATAATCTCTAATATACGTAGATTATGAGTAGTAAAAAAATTAAAAATAAAAATGGCGGGTTTGGTATTTAATTGGCGCTGAGCCAGCCACCCCAGTACTGAAACTGTAAGGGAGCTCGAAGGATGAAGAAGGTACTTTTGACCGGCGCAACCGGCTACCTCGGCGGAAGGCTCTGCGCCGCCCTTCTCCGAGACGGCCACTCCATCCGCGCCCTCGTCCGCCGCACCAGTGATATCTCCAGCCTCCCCCGCGGCGGAGCCATCGAGCTCGTATACGGCGACGTCACCGATTACCACTCCGTCGTTGACGCCGTCTCCGGCTGCTCCGTCATCTTCCACGCCGCCGCTCTCGTCGAGCCCTGGCTTCCCGATAGCTCGAAGTTCTTCTCCGTAAGAAAGTCTTTAACTGGGCTGAACTATTTACGCCAGTAAAGAAAGAAAACATCTGAATTCAGCACGGTTCTGTTGGTATTGTAAGGTCAACGTCGGAGGTTTGGAGAATCTTCTGCGAGCTGTCGAAGAGTCGAACACCGTCGAGAAGATCATCTACACGTCTTCATTTTTCGCGCTCGGACCTACCGATGGGCATGTAGCGGATGAGAGCCAAGTATGTGCTGATTCCCTCTTGTTGATCCCCCGATTTCCGTTGATCTTTCTGTCCTGGATGTCGTAGTAATATATGGTTGACAAATTAATGTTACTGTAGGCACATCACCAAAGATTCTTCTGCACGGAGTATGAGAAATCAAAGGTTGAAGCCGACAAGCTTGCATTGCAAGCTGCGTCAGAGGGGCTGCCAATAATAATGGTGTACCCGGGGGTTATCTATGGCCCTGGAAATCTCACAGCTGGAAATGTTGTTGCTCGTTTGGTAAGACTGGTTGTTACGTTGCCTGTTTCAGAAAGAAGTGGCATTGACCTTGATTTTGGGGTGCGATGTAAAATTAGCTGAATTAAGGGATGCATCAGGGACTTTTTTTGGTTTTCTGTTCTTGGTATTTCCTGTTATTACAAAATCTGATTCTGTTGTAGTGAACATAATTTCCTAATCATGTGATTAGTGGATGTGCAAATCCATCGTGGCATAATTGTAGTTTATGTTTCTGAGCTGTCAAGGATTTGTCAATGATGTTACGTGGTCTGGGATGATAAAATCCGGAGTGTTTCTTAGATGATGGAGTGCTATAAGGAATATTTTCTCATTAACCCAGCAGAAATTGCTTTGTTCGGTTGCATGTACTTGTAAGTCTCAGTAATGTTGGATTTACTCCTGATATTGCTTGCAGATAGCTGTCCTATATTGGTATCTGAGCATATCTTACCTGAAATCTCCTGTACGATTGACTGTGTAACTTTGTGCAAATAACAAGAATGTGAACTATTACCTGTTTTCTTGATGGATTTCTTCCAATTCCTTTTGTTTCAGTTGATCGAACGGTTCAATGGAAGGTTGCCTGGTTATATTGGTAAAGGTAGTGACAAGTACTCTTTTAGTCATGTGGATGATGTAGTTGAGGGGCATGTTGCTGCGATGCACAAAGGTCAACTCGGTGAAAGGTATTTACTCACCGGAGAAAATGCTTCGTTCATGCATGTTTTCAATATAGCTGCTATCATCACTAGAACGAGCAGGCCGAGGATGCACATTCCTCTGTGGGCAATTGAGGTGTATGGATGGTTATCAGTTTTATTCTCCCATATCACTGGAAAGCTTCCTCTCATCAGTCCCCCGGTATACTTCTGTTTCTGTGACATTGTTACTAGTAATTGTATATATACATATATACATATATCTTATAAACAGACTAGATTTGCTGGTCAGATCAGTCAGCCAATAACTGAACCACCAGTCTAACACGTCACCAGATCTGTGCTTTTGCTGTCATATAACATGGCATAGTTGCACTCTTTTTGTAGGGCAGGTGGTTTATGTTTTGAGGCACCAGTGGGCATATTCATGTGAGAAGGCTAAAACAGAGCTCGGATACAGCCCTCGAAGCCTCAGGGAAGGGCTAGAGGAGATGATCCCCTGGCTGAAGAGCTTAGGACTGATCAAATACTGAGAACATGGAAATCTTTCAGTCAAGATATCAAGACACTCATGCCCATATGCTCCGATCAACACAAAATTGCCACAGCAAAACGTGACTTTCCTGCTTCCTATGTGTTTGAACAATACATTAGTCTCTTGTAAAATATGGATACGTGACTTGTTATGGACTTCTCTTGAATGTTACTAACAAACTCGAAGAAAATTTTCTAATTTGTGCCACTTACCTGAAAGGTGCAGAGCTTGATCAGAGAAAAGAGATTTCCTGTGATTGCTTTTATCATAAATACTTGTTTAACATGAAAGTTGTGTTCCTGAGCAAAGGGTTCAGGAAATGTATTGCAGCTGCAAGCTCTATGCCATGGACAGATTTCATATGGTATACTAGTGTCTGCTTTTGTAATTCTCTGTGAAGTTTGATACCAATTCTGCCAGTGAAACATTGCTGGAGCTTCCAATTCGGGGGCTGAAAGTGTATCTGACTTATTTTGTGCTCTCATGAAAACAGACTGTCTCGTTGGGAGCCTGGTACCATCTATGGTTGGATTAATCTTTTGTGGTGTATACTGATCTGACTATCACAAAGGTCTGGTACTAGCCTTTGATTGTGTCAGGAGGAAAAATGAGGATGCTGTAATTCTATATGAAAATGGAAGCTGTTAAGTGATTGTGACTAATTCTCTATTCTGCTGATTTCTCCAGTGTGTAAAGAAGTTAGTTTTCTCTACCACCTTGTCACATCCCCTTTTTTCTTGAGATAAATTTCTAACTTTAGCATCTATTACTACAACATTTGGCACCAATTGTCAGAGTTAATTTCCCATATATTACTACTTATAGCTGAAAAATGATGAAAGTTTTATTCCTCGGGTTGTCACTTGACAGGATCAGCACTCTCTGAAGTTATGTAATAGATTTGTCTCTTGTATCTGAACTTAGTGTCTCCCAGGTATTTGATCAACATTGTCAAATATCAAAATTGGGATCTCTAAAGCCTGTTGAGTTTCAGGATACACAAGCGGAGGGGTCCTTCAATTATTGCATATGCCTCAAATCAAGCTCAGTAAAATGCAATATGGAAGGGCAAGGAGCTGCAAACCACCTTAGGACCTCAAGGTCTTACCATTGTAAAGACCATGCTTCCTTCACACGTTTCTGGTGGTTCCTGGCTGGTAAATGAAATTCGATGCCTACAGTTGTATTTTTCAGAAGTGGGTATTTCTTTCTCTGGATGAATGCTGATCAAGTAATGGATTCATTTCTTTTCTCATGAATTTAAGGGTCTTTCAATCCATTTCTGCAAGACATGTCTTCCGAATCATGATGGCTTGATCACTTTGGTTGATGGAGAGGGAGAAGAGTTTCCAGCTGTGTGTATGTTCCTGAGGTATGATCAAGCACTTGGATGCACAATTTGATCCTCGACTATTCAATTCATTTCAGAACTGATAAAAGTTTTTAGATGGTTGGTCAGGAGATTGGAGCTTCCTGGGATTGTGGATGACTGCAACATTTGCTTATTCTCACCGACATATTTGAGGTAAATTCTCCTACCAAGACTGGTTTCTCTACATAGAAATATCTGTATATGTGGAGCTAATATCCGAGGCAGAACAGCCTATTTTGTAATATTTTCTCATGGATGGAGCTGGACGAGTTTTCGTTCATACAGCCGGATTAAGAAAAACATTTGGGATCAGCTCGACAACAATCATGGTATCAGAATATTGGAGATCATTTTCCCCAGTTACCTTCTTGACGACAGGTCTTGTGCCTCTGTTTGCGTTCACGATGATGAGGCTGAGTGCCATGCTAGAGGCTCCATTACTATGCTGGTTGTTGGGTTTATCAATAAAGTGATTGAGCATACACCTGCAATGTCATCCTGTTGCACAGCTAGTGCTGCTCGAAAAAGGCATCTTTCTGCACATTGCTTGTGGAATCCTATTTGCTTGATTTGATTGGAGTCAGGAAGCCTAGTATTGGTTTGTCTGGTGTTTATTGGGGTCAACGTTGATCATGAATTACTGGATGATTAAGACTTCCATTTTCTAAAAGTGAGTCATGATGATTCTCCTTTTTTTTTTGTTTTTCAAAGTTCGTACCAAAATTGTTCAATGATGCAATGGAGTTAGACTTAGTATTCGATTAGAAGAAAGAAATTGCACTTATTCTTCACTTGTTGCTTAACCGAAGAAGCTCACTGGTTGAGTTCTACTCGGAACACTTGGACATAGCCAGAAACTATTGCTTGGCGATCTACCGGATACAATTTCTTCACCCACCATACGCTCCTAGAGCCCCGTCCCTACAGTACGATCAGATTCCCTGAAAGAGTGGCTTTTTGTTTCACGTAGTGCTTGTTTGTTTGCTTGCTTGCTTGTGCTTGCTTGCTTCCTTCGTCTTTCCGTTCGAAGCTTCTCATTGGCTTGGCTGTTCCAGTGGGAAGAAAAGAATCCAAAGCAAAAGGGTCTCCGAGCGGCTTCAAAAGGAAAAGCGCTTCTCCACCACCAAAGGGATCCGAACAGAAAGTCCTCTTGTCTTATGCCTTGTCTGTTCCTGCCTCTTTACCCTCCACTTTCTTCCATTTGATCTTAATAATTGTTTTAATCGATGAAGAAGGTTACCGCGTCCAAGCAGATGGAGAAGAAATGATGCCCCCGTGATTGGGATGTTGATTGGACCTTTGACTGCAGAAGAGGAGGGGGAACTATAAAGGTACACGTGTGTCTGGGCCCGCCACATGGCCTAACTTTTCGTGTCCTTCCCGTTCGCCATATGTCTCTTGTTTGACAATGTGCCACATCCCGTTGTCCTGAGAAATATCAGTGCTATAACGACATGACTGGTTTCGATAAGATTTGTCATCAGAGTTTCATCCTAATTTAGATTGAACTTAAATTAATAAAGTTATATTAATTATTCATTATAAAGTATTTCTAATTTGGTAGTCTTCATATGTTAGGAATATTTTTTATTTAAATATACGAACTTGATCTAAGTTGAGAAATCGTATTGCCACACGTGCCCAATCTGTATAGTTGGATGAGCATCCGATCTTGATCAACAGCCTCACGCAATTGCTCTCCATGATTGACGATGACTTTATGATAGTTTCTGAAGTTGAAACTCCTCATTTCCTCCCCCGTCGAATCGATTGATGGGCTCTACACTGCGACTTTTCAGTGCATACATCGGACGTTGACACCCTCAAAGCTTCACTCCCAAATAAGGTCCCGAAGAAAATGTTTTTTTTTTTTACCCGCGGCATTTTTCACGCATTATCCTTACATTTTACATTTAACTTGTGCACGTTTAACTTTTGCATAGGATGGACCGACTGGTTCTTTTCGTGCTGTGGGACCATAATTGGATTTCTCCTTCCTCCTTTACCGATCGACTATAGAGGTTAAAGAAAGGCTCGACCTCGGTTGCGTGTGGAGGGACATGTCGTTGTGATACCATGCATAACATCGGCTATGCCTACTGAGCACTGAGCGCACCCTCAGGGGTCGATCATTCAATCTATTTTTAGTCCGAGTGGGAATCACAGAATCGATTTAGGACATATAATTTTGGTCCTGTTTGGTCGTGAAATTTGATTCGTGCATTGACGAGACACATACGTATCTGTCGCAGTTACGTGTCCGTGGTTGCATGCTGGACTTTGCCATCTGTGATTAGTGCACGTCACATTCCCAACAATCCGACCTTGCCCATTTGAATACTGCATATCGGAATCTTCACTCGACCCCGATTTTGCTAAGAGAAATCCGGTGGTCTGCCAGTTAAACCCTTTTAATTGTGAACTCAAACTCGATGTTAGAGGAAAAAAATGATGTTAGAGTTTTCAATCCATCTCAGTAGATAGGTATCGAATCACAACTCCATTTCAAAGAGAGCTTTTCTAGATCCCGAGCCCCATCCTGGTCTCAATCAAGCCGCTCCGACCCTCCTAGAATTCCATGGATTTACAAGCACGTGACGATGGTCGAACACTTGGTTGATTTTACTTGGTGTTAAAATCTGTGTTTTTCCTGAACTGGTAGGATAAAATAATGTCTCCTGCGTCCACAGGCGTCAAATCAATTTGACTAGGGGCTTGTGATGAAGGCCATGCCCCCAAATAAAATAAGCCATTGATTACTTCCAACTTCGTTTAGCCCAAGGAATTCAAGCCAAAATTTGTCCCTAAGATGATCAGTACACCCGTGATTTTCCAAACTCATTTCTTCCTAAGATGATTTTGTTTATATATCATTCATACATGCATGGGAGATTCATTCCTTGTCAGTTGAAATCTCTGGGCGGTGATGCTGAATCCCTTCGACGGAGACCGGCCGTGTGGACGATGGTCATGGGCAATGCCCAGGTAAGGGCAAGGAGGACTGACTACAGTGAAATCGAACACTGCTCAGTAATTTTGCCCGTCTTGGAATTAAAAAATAATAATTATATGTGACGCTAATATGGAATAAAAATAAAAATAAAAATAGTCACTTACCTATAAGGCTGGTGACAACTACGGAAATTATAGGAATAATTACCTGTCAGTTACCTATTCGATAGATTTCTGTGGACATATTGCACACCACAGGAGACTGTCAGGGAGGAGGAGAGTATCCATTATCATCCCTCTCTGTCCTCATCTACCTTCTTCACATAATGAAATCCCAACATCCGCTCCAAGCCTCTGTCGCAGCCGACAGAGGATTCCAAGAAGACAATACCCCAGAGGAGGAGACCGGGCAGGAGGAGCTTCCTGTGACATCAGAAGGGATGGACAGAGGGGCCACGTACTCGGAGCAAGCGAACGCTTCCCCTTCTTCCACCTCTCCGTCCCCATCTCCGCTGCAAGCCTTCTCCTTCGATGGCGATGGCAGTGACAGTGCCGATGGCAACACGTTTGTGCTGCCAGCAGATGCTGTGGAGATGGCTCCTGCAGACGAGATCTTCTTCCATGGCCACTTGCTCCCCCTCCACCTCCTTTCCCAGTTCTCTCCACTTCCCTCTCCCCGGTTGTCCGCCGATTTCTCGGACAGTTTCACCCTCTCCATCGGGGAGCATTTTCCGGACAACGACCGGTGCACGGGCAGCACTAATGAGAAGAGCAGGAACGGCAGCATCAAGGGCAACTTCAAGGGCAGATGTGGAAACAGGATTCACAGTGAGACCACCGCTCTTGCTAGTCCTAGGTTAGTTACAACTCCATTACCAGCTTACCATCTAATCAATTAATATTCCTTGCTTCTCCTTCTCTCACTCTCTTTCAGATCGGATTTACTTTCCCAAACGCAAAAATTATCCTTTCATAGATAGAATTTCATCATGTCGTTTTCATGTGACTCTCTGGACATGATCACTCACTCTGTCTGCTGTGTGGCATCTCATTAAGAAATATTAGTTGCACTGATAGTTCTATATTACTGGTTGGTGTGTCTGCTGTATGCTGACAGCGAACTCACGGAACACTAATTCTTTTGGCAGTGATATTCGTGGGACGGGTGGCAAATCCAAGCCGTCATCGCTCTTTGGATTACCGAGACGGCAAAGAGCCAGTGAGGATCGGGGAGACAGAGGCAACCAGGACAAGCAGAAGAGGAAATTCCGGTTCGAGCTGAGCAAGACCGTCAAGAAATACGTGAGGATGGCAACTTCGCTGCTAGACTTCAGGAGGAGGGATAGAGGAGAGGATATCGAACTTGAAGTTCAAAGATTTGCTCCGGGCGATCTAAGAGGAACCTACATGTTCTCAGCACCGGCATCAATTGCAACATCCCCGAGAAACAGTGGCCTCGTGAAAAGGCCAGTGCTTTCTGATACCGTCGCCGACAGTACAGTGGAAGAGCTGCAGGCTGCAATTCAAGCTGCCATCGCCTACTGCAAGAAGTCCATTGCAGACGAGGTGAAAGAAGAAAGAGAAGAAGATAAACTCCAGACTTGATTGCTGAATAGTGGGTTTGAGGGTCAAACTAGAGATTGTCATAGTAACTGAACCAAGCAATTATCCTACGTTTTTTTTCTTCTGTCTTTTTGTCATTTTGGCTGGCTCGGTTCCACTTCCACCAGCTTTATACATACATGGCAAGTGACTTTATGGAGATCAGTTCATGTCGATTACAAGTTTTTCCGATTAACCTGCAGTGCACAGCTTTCATGGAAAGCCCCGTCGAGACACTCTGAATCTATACGACATGAACCCTTGTCCGCTGTACTTGTCTCTATCGAAGAGCCCATCTTGTCCGACTACCGAACATCCCTTTACACCCGGAAATGGCTAGTAGTCCCTTTGATATCCATTCAAACATGTATTACCAGGTCTGCGAACCTCCCTTACGATCGGAAACAAAGCTGTTCACCGGTTTCATCCCGAGCCAACTACTTATTCCTAACATTTCCCATTATTTTTCTATAGAAGACATTTCCAACTACTTCATTTCGGGCTGGGCTCGGGAAACTAACTTTACATTGGACAATCCACAGTTGGGCTAGGTGCATGCTGCTGTAGCCGATATGGAAGACGGCAAGATTTCTTGCTCTCGCTGGAATGTCCCCCTTTCACTTTCCTTCTGTCAATATACGAACAGTGTATCAACATGAGTCGGCTGAGGTCGTTTCGGCTTCTCTTTCCCCAGATATGGTCTGAGGTTCGGGTTTCGAGAGCAGAGAAAAATTAAAAAAAGATGCACTCGTATGTTCCAGACGAGAATCTGCAATATTTATGAGTCGGCTGATCAAGAGCTCAACCATATTATAGACAGAAACTTACATACATACATCCTCTTGAATTGGATGCTTCACTGAATTTACGTACGCTTCATCACCACAGAGTTTATTAATATCGGATAGTCAGCAGCTTAAGGACGCAGCGCACTGAAGTGGAAAAAAGCACGAAGAGGCAAAACATAGCATAAACAACCATATATCGAGCATACGACGACATTTCATAACGATCACTAGGCCACGACCTTGATGCCGAGATGCTTCTGGGCAAACTCCACGAGCCCGTTGATCTCATTGTCGTCGATGTTCCCATTTCCGTTCGAGTCAGCGGACCTGATCGCGCGTGAGCTCTTCCACCCAGAGAACCATCCTCCCGAAACCCTGATCGCCTCCCGTAGCTCCTCCCTGCTTATCTTTCCGTCCCGGTCAGAGTCGAACTTGCGCATCCAGCACTTGAATTCCTCCATGGTCATCCCCTGTTTTCCATCCGGCCGTACGCTACGGCTCGTTATTGCCATGACACAAGACGGCTACCAGCTTTCTGTTCCTCTTACGATGATATATAATATAACCATAGAGGATTGATGTGAAAGTGGTTGATGCTCTCGTGGAGGAGGAGCCCTGAAGGCTTTCAGTATTTATAGGCGGCAACTCGGACTCGCTCAAGAGGATGAGGATAGCCGGCCGAAGGATTCTCCGAACACGTTTTTTCTAGCAATTATGGAAATTCGTGGAAAATACTTAGGTGCGTTCGTGACTGGCTCGTGAATTTCTACCGACATAGAGCGATCGCCATCCATGATCGGTGAAGTAAGGTTTCGTCTAAAGCTCATGGACCACAAGATTAAATTTGAAGGAATATGGTACATGGGATTATATTTTACACAGATACAGATACGAGACGAGAGTAAAGCTCGAAAACGACTCCATAATGAGCACGAATGAAGCCTGATCTTGAGAGCCAGCTTATACCATCCAACAAAAATTTGACACATACCAAGTAAAAGCAAATTATCGTATCAATAAATTTTTTTAATTTGAAAGTTACTCTTTTCTTTATATATAATTCATAAGAGTTTTGAAGGATTTATTTCATAATTTTATGCCACATCACATGCCACATATTGCCACTACTGCATAAGCTACCTTCCTCATCGGGTGCCGTTAACATCCTCACGATTTGTGATTAATCAAGTGATTATTCTCCTTATAACCCTGAAATTAAGGAATACATAATCGGGGCATGGGCGACGCCCGCCTGTATCATCATCATCTCACCCGATAAGAAGAACTCAAGCCCGCCTGTGTTTACATTGAACTTGTAGTTAATATGATTAGTATATTAAGAATTGTTTGTTATAAATCAGTATCGAGTTATAATATTATGTGAATTTATTAGTAATATTATTTATTAAATATACGATTTGATCTATTGAATTCTCAATTCGACTCATGAACTTATGAATCCCATGCCTTGACCGATTTCCCCTCCGGTCCAATTTTAAAAACTATGCTTGGACCAGCTTCAACAATGGCAAATGTCCGGGTCGATCAAGTTGTCGCTTGACTCACGACAACTTGACATGGAACTATAACAGGATATGATCGAATTAACATGGGACCACCCGGAATGCGATGCTTATGTTCGAGATCATACAGAGGAAGGTTAATAAATAAATAAATGAATATACACATATGTATGTATGTATATAGATTCGTTGGGCACGATTCGGGTCATGGTAGGACCAAATGCACATGAGCATATTTCATTTTCTGTCCTCTCACAAATTCTTACGCCGTCGCTTGTCCTCTGCTTTTGGCCCCAGCCAGATATGTACGAATATAAGGGGTCCCAGAACTGTGTGGGTGGGCTAATTTACTCCTTGGACCCAGTCAAGAGTCCTAGAAATCTAGCACGTTTTCAGGATGGATTTTCCCAAAATTCACCTTCTCTTTGGGATTTATTGATTTTTATAAGTACGAAAAATAATATTAATGCTCCACGCAAGGATGAAAGTGTCGAGAACTCATCATTAGGGAATATTGGTTCGACCATGGAAAAATGTGATGAGGAAGGTAATATTAGAAACTGTGAATTGATAAATGTAACTGTGAGAATCAAAAAATAATCAAATGCCAAGCGAAGGCTGAGAATCCTCTTCAAGAGAGTTCACTATAGTTTTTAAAACTGAACCGGACCGAAAATATATATAAAATATGTTCATAGATCAGATTAGGGATTTAATGGAATGAATTATATATTGAATAAATAATATTACTAATAAATTTACATAATATCACAATTTGAATATGATTTATAATAAAAATTATTAATATAATCATTANTTATAATAGGTTTTTATTTTTTTTAATTTTAAATAGGTCGGTTTTCTCACATGTTCAATTAAGTTCATCGGTCAGACTAAGAACCGACCGGTTCAACCAAAATTGACCTCATTGAAAGTGTAATTGTGTCTTTTATAGAAATTGAATTAGGTGAACGAGCGGTTCCCAGTGAAACGATCGAATCGGCCGGCCTGGTCCGATTTTTAAAATTATGGATTTCACAACCCTTACTTGCATATGGATGGATGCCTGAAACTTTACACTAATTTTGGATTCCGACCACTATAAAAATATAAAATATTTTTTTGTACCAGTTCGTTCATTTTTATGAACTATCCATTAAAACCTTATTATTACATAAGTTAATCAAACCAATCAGGAGGGTCAAATAATTGGACAATACAAACATTGGATCAACTGATACAGGCATGTGAATGACTAAAATTACATTACGCTCCAGTACCGCCCACCACAAGATCAGAAAACACTTTTGATATCAAGGTACTTCGTCCATATACTTCGAGAATTATTCGTAGAAGAAACCCTATCACTTAACCTAATTGAATCACTTAGTCCGGTCGGGTCGGATCAAATAATTAGATAGCACAGAGTACTCGGTCGATTGATGTACTGTTGGGTCATCTTAATCGAACTAAATCCATCCGCTTTGCCATCCAATGCCCTCTTTTCACCAAATCCCTCTGTCGTGATCGTAATATGGATACGGTGATATGACAAGATCTCCCCAGCAATTACTAAGTTAGACAGGGATGAATCCTTTATGATAGAAGAGGCCATTTTCTTTCCCTGAATTACTTCGAGTATGGGGTCTCCTCCTGCTCAGTATTATAATCCATGCTCAATCTTTCTTTCTAGGATAATAGTTGAAAGCCCCTAATACCAAGTCGTCCTTGACAAACCAGGTTCGAGTCTAGTCGTCCCACTCGGGATCAGGTCCCCAAGATCACGATTTCGAGGGCCGAGACTCGGCCCATTTTTTTGGGACTTGAACGAGGCTGGGCTCTCGACTTCCAATTGCTTGTGGTGGCCTCACTGGATGCTAGTTGGGTCCGCACAAAATAAATTGCATTCTGTCCGTGAAAGTTCAGCTGCGATGGTCCTTAGCTAACCATCAGCTCTTTACTCACAGCCACATGGATATGTCTTCTCTGGTATGACAGCCACAAGGGACACCCGAATAGCAGTGTAGGCTGTGGAGAGGGCAAAAAAAAAAAAAAAAGGAGGAACGAGGGGTTCCACAGATATTCGCTGTTATATGGAACGCGTAATCTTGTCTCCAGTTTTAAGGTGCATATGGTTTCATCCTAAGATGTGAATGAAAACAGCAGCTAGCTCTTATTATGCTACGATGAGAATTCTGTTTTTGATGTGTCTGGGTTTACATGACACAGCTATACCAACTTAAACTTATTTTCCACTTCTATTTAAATTGAATTAACTGACGAACTTTCTTCTTTATTTCAGCTGCTGCTCAAGACTCTTTCTAAAAAATACTGTGACCGAGTAACCGATTCATTCATTGCATTGCATTGCTATTTAGATAACCATATGCAATCTGTATGTGGCTATCCATTTCAAAAAATGGCTTGGGCAAATAATGGCCGAGGTCGACTGCAGTTGCCGTTCTCCCTGTGGAAAGCTAATAACAGAGATATTTGAAAAGAGAGAAAAGAACCAAAATGATAGCAAGACGCGCCAGGTAGGGGTCGAACCTACGACTTTCTGCTTAGGAAACAGACGCTCTATCCACTGAGCTACAGGCGCTATCTGACTCATCAACCTTAATTCATAGTTAATTCCATACTTTTATAGATGCACAATATCCATTTCAAAATGACAAGCTAACAGGCGATTACATCTAATATTCTCACGTCCTCAAGATATTATTCGTGTTTTCCAAAAGCGTGATTCTATTTTCAACTGAAACACCATAATTTATCGTGTCCTCATCACTATCCCCAAACAATTCATACTTACAATTAGTTCGGTGCAATAAAACTATGTTCGTGCATAGAGCTACTGCACTCGGAGGATAGCAACCCCTAAAACAATGCTACGAAGTCAACCGCAAAAAGGGTACCATTTGCCATTTCTGAAAAAAAGGAACATTTCTAAGAACCCAGTTGTGGAATTTGGGGGTTAGGCTGTATTCTGACGGTTCCCATGATGGGGAGTGACAACCCCTTGACAATGCCACAGACCTGTTGAATGGAGATTGTGTTCCCGAGAAGATCCTCATCGCCGCACCCACGGTGCTTGGTGCTCCCGCAGCGTTTATCCAGGACGGCCGCAGAATTTTCCACGGTGAGGTGGGACCAAATACTTTTCTTTTTTTTTTACCGGCCATAGTATTCAAGCAGATCTCACCAGTAATAATATGACATTTTTCAATCAAATATACTTAATTAATCCGTTGATTGTTCCGGATCGTATACCTGGCATGGCGGATAAGGCTCATAAAGGAAATGTATGCATACCAGATCTATTATATATATATATAAATGTATGTATAATTTCATCATCTTTATAAAATTCATTCCGTGATCAAACTGTACAAATTTATGATATCCCTAAATTAATTTTAGAGGGGTCGACTTATCGTGTAATATGAAGCTAATATTTACACATAAAAATGTTAAACAATTTGGTTT
Organism: Sonneratia caseolaris; assembly: GCA_900006705.1. Classification (NCBI taxonomy): domain Eukaryota; kingdom Viridiplantae; phylum Streptophyta; class Magnoliopsida; order Myrtales; family Lythraceae; genus Sonneratia; species Sonneratia caseolaris. The sequence continues at coordinate 3,013,386 of CXYZ01006865.1, forward strand.
GACTAAGAATCAATCCATCAAAGCTTGGAACTGGTCCTAACAGCTATAAACTGACATGGAATTACTAATATTAGGTTGAGAAATGATTATAAGCTGAGTCTAAAAAACATGCCATTGAACCGAACTAGCTCAACACCTTTTCTCATCGAACCAGCTTGGAACAATTAAGAAACCGGACCAAACGAGCCCATACCACAATAGTCATATTATTAACCGTTAATTCTTTATCGGTTCAATTTAAAAAATAAAAATATTAGTTATTTTAAATAATTAAAGTTTAATAAAAAAAGAAGAAAAACATTCAGAGTTCAAATATGTATTAATGGTAAGCCGATTCATTTAGAGCTAGTTTATAATTATTTAAACCGTAACTTATAATTGAATTAACACATTTTCCAGGATAAATAATTTTATACCTATTTTAAACCAATATAGATGATTCATTTAATATATCTATGGTGTAAGCGGACCGTTGATTCGTGGAAAGGCTCAAAGAAATGGCTCCGTCCCAGGTAGGCAGCACCCACTGTACTAATAGTCGGTGAATTTACGAGAGATTTGGGCCCACGTGGGCCCGACAGATAATTGTGTGTCCACTCGCGTAACTCCGCGAGTGGGAACACGTGATTCATGACGAGCTCTGGCAGAGAAAGCGCACAGCCGCGTGCAACGGCCCGCGGCCTCGAATGCACGAAAAGCGACACGGTTGTCATTAAGAAGGAGTGTTAGCGTACGCGCTGTCACGGTGGGCGGCCACTTTTAACCCTTTTTTTTTGTCCAATAAAAGTAATAAATAAAATGAAAGTTATATAGAAGTATTCACCAGCTCGTATTTTTCTAAAGGCAAATTAACCTTACCGGGGGGACGGTCCAGGTTGCACCGACATCTCATAACTCATGAATTGGCTACAGTTTCGATGAGTTGGCGTGTGAAGATAATGAATTAGGCCTCAAGTTCCGTTCAGTTAGAGAGATAGATAGAGAGAGAGGAGATGATGCGAGCTGAGCTGCCAGGACAGACTGTGGTCAACAGAACAACAGCAGGCCCTCGTCTCAGAATCTCAGATTCTCTCTTGCTCACAGAAATGCTCTGTTTTCTCCTCAACCCACATCGACCCAAATTCTCCCACGTCCCCAAAATCCAATGTTTTTCCAGTTGTTTTTTTTTTTCTGTGGGGGTTTAATTTCTCGATGACAGTTCAGAATTGCAATCTTGAAATAGAGACGGGGAGAGCACATTACAGGTGGATCTTGTCTGCATAGCCCTCCCGAACGGCCGCTTCCTTCTCCTCCCCTGTTACTATTTTAAGCTCCCCAATTTCGTTTTTTACACAAACCCCTTTTCAATATTTATGCCTAACCCCTTAAATTTGGCCAGAGATTTCCCTTGTCTTGATTTTGCCTCCCAGGGTATTAGCGTTGCCCGCCATTTGACTCTTTGTTTTACATGCATCTTCATTGGACTGCGCTGAAGAATTCTGGGCTTGAATCAGGTAATAGTGCTGTATTCAACCGGACGACCCTTTTTATTCCTTGTTTGACGAAGGTGATGATAGTTAGAGATTCAAAAAATCGTCTATCTTCGAGTTTATTTGTCAAACCTTTGTGTTTGGACCTCATGGAATGTGGGTCAGTCGCTGGCACTAAGCTTCTGTGCGTTTCTTCTGGTATTTGATAAGCTTTCTGTTTTGCTTTCTCACATAAGCTGGCGGGCTTATCTGATGGATGATTATGATGATTGGCATGGCCTCTCTGACTATCCAATTTTCGAGTTTTTGTTATTAGTTTTGTGTCCCAAGCTGATGGAATTGAAGATAATCTGAACCTTGAAGTTTTCAGTGAGGAGTTTACTAGATGGTTTACCAATCTGTCACGAATGAAGCCATTCTTCTGTTGACTTTGCAATATTAGGAGCATCAGATTTCCATTACTAATCTTTTTAACCTTTTAACCTGTAATTCTGATGGTATTCAAACGTTTAAAGTTTGTTGGCCACAAAAATTAGAGAATGAGCTCCCTTCAGGAAGATAAAAAACTTTCTTGTCGTGAACACTGATACATGGACTTATTTGTATAATGTGAATAATCATTCTTAATTGATACAGAATCAAAGGGGATCTTTGTTAGTGGACTGATGAATTTTCAAGGCAAGTAATCTTCCCAGTTGGCTTGTCTTGGAATTAATTGAGGTTCCCTTTAAGCCTATGCGGTAACTAATTTAATTCAACTTCATCAGAGAAAAGACGATCTAGCTACATGTTTCAGAATTTTATTGCTTTTTTTTTTCCCATGCTAGTTGATCTTGGGGCTCAAGGTGATGCCTTTCTAGTGATGGGATCTGCAACTAATGATGCTATTAACTTTCAAAGTTTATGCTATGGAGAAATAAGTCTCATGCCAGGTCTCTCCAGCTTAAATAATTGTTTTATTTGTGAGAAAAAGAAAGCTTAAATAATTGTTCACTTTCTTCATTTTCTTCTTTGCCCAGGTGGTCAGTAGCCTGGTTTGTCATTTCCTTCTATGGACGTGGTGAAGATCATTAATGAAATAGCCACACCTGAATCCTCTCAATCCTATCATAATGAACCTCCAGGCTCTGAAGCTCATGTCATCTCTAACGCAAATGGAGAAGTTGACTCCAGGACTGAATCGTTGTCATCACAGGAGAATTTTTCAGAAGTTGTGGCTGTCGAAGTTACTTACCGATGCCTTGCTTCAGAACATGATCAAACTCTAGGTGAAAACTCCTCCTCAACTTCTTCACTACCAGTTGAACAAGCCAAGAATCAAGAGGAAACTGTTGTTGCTGATACCTCTGATACTGGAGGGTTGCCAGTTAATCTCCAGGTTTCGTTGGAATACAATCAAACAATAGAGGACAATACAACTCCTGCCAAAACTGCCTCAGAAGTGCCTATTACTTCAGAGAAAACAAAGCTTGAAACTCCAGGCACAGTTTTGGAGGATTCTAAAGTGGAATCAATGAATGATGAGCCTTCAATTTCCAAGACTAATATTGATGATGAGACTGTGAGATTGCTGCCTGTTACCACCAAAGTGAAGAATTTTGTGTCTTCTTCTTTCCCTGGAACAGCACAAAGGAATGGTGGGAGTCCAGTTTCTGGCTCACCGAGGACTGCGACACCTAGGAGTGCAACTAGCAGACAGGTCAGAGAAGGAAGAGGGCTCGTGGATACAGCAGCACCCTTCGAGTCAGTGAAAGAGGCAGTATCCAAGTTTGGAGGAATAGTTGATTGGAAAGCTCATAGAATTGAAACAGTGGAGGTAACTAAAATCTTGGAACTGTTAGTTTCCAATGCTTAAGTCTATTCATATGAGACTAATCGCGTACATTTATTTGCAACTTTGGTGGCCTTGAAATTTCTTATAGTCACCCTCTTTACAAATTAATAAGTGAAAGGTTCCTCGCGATAGCTGTTTGACTTCCTTCATGTCCCTCTTTCTCTTCTGTCTGTTGTTTCCCCCTTCCATTGCAAAACGTAATGCATTTCCATTTTGTTTCAACATCTGCCTGCATTGATTGCAATAATTTTTTGTGTTACAGAGGCGGAAACACGTCGAAGAAGAGCTTGAGAAGGTGCAAAAAGAGATTCCCGAGCACAAGAGACAATCTGAGACTGCTGCAGTAGAGAAGCTTCAGGTGGTGAAGGAGCTTGATAGTACCAAGAGGCTCATTGAGGAGCTAAAGCTCAACCTCGAGAAGGCCCAGACAGAGGAACACCAGGCAAAGCAAGATTCTGAACTGGCTAAGCTGAGGGTGGAGGAGATGGAGCAGGGTATTGCTGATGATGCCAGTGTCGCAGCCAAGGCCCAGCTCGAGGTGGCCAAGGCCCGCTATACAGCAGCTCTGTCGGAGCTGAACTTGGTGAAAGTGGAGCTCGAATCATTGAGGAAAGAGTATGCATCCTTGGTGGAGGAGAAGGAGATTGCAGTGCAGAAGGCCGAGGAAGCAGTGGCTGCATCCAAGGAAGTGGAGAAGACAGTCGAGGAACTGACTATTGAGTTGATCTCCACAAAGGAGGCCCTGGAGTCAGTGCAGGCAGCCCATATTGAAGCTGAGGAGCAGCGGATTGGGGCGGCTATGGTCCGTGATCAGGACTGCCTTAACTGGGAGAAGGAGCTGAAGCAGGCAGAAGAAGAGCTCCAGATGCTGAATCAGCAGGTTCAGCTCGCAAAGGATCTTAGATCAAAGTTAGATAGTGCTTCAGCTTTGCTTGTTGTTCTAAAGGCAGAGCTGGCAGCATACATGGAAACAAACTTGAAGCAGGAGGCTGACAAAGAGTTGGATGATCCTGAGAAGACGGCCCACAAAGATCTGCAGGCAGCAGTTGATTCTGCAAAAAAGGAGCTTGAGGAGGTGAAGCTTAACATAGAGAAAGCAACTGCAGAAGTTAATTGCCTGAAGGTTGCTGCCAATTCATTGAGGTCTGAATTGACTATGGAGAAATCAGGTCTGGAGACAATAAGGCAGAGGGAAGGAATGGCTTCAGTTGCAGTAGCTTCGCTTGAGGCTGATCTGGAACGAACAAGGACCGAGATCACTGTTGTCCAGGCAAAGGAAAAGGAAGCCAGAGAGAAGATGGTGGAGATTCCAAAGCAGTTGCAGGAAGCAGCTCAAGAGGCAGACAAGGCTAAAGCTATAGCCCTAGCAGCTCGTGAGGAGCTTCGGAGAGCAAAGGAAGAAGCTGAGCAAGTGAGAGCTGGGGCGAGCACCATTGAGAGCCAACTGCATGCAGCCCAGAAGGAGATTGAGGCTGCGAGGGCTTCAGAGAAACTGGCCCTAGCAGCCATCAAGGCTCTGCAGGAGAGTGAATCAGCCCAGCCTGCTAATGAGGCGGATTCGTCTTCTTCTATGGTGACTCTGTCCCTCGAGGAGTACTACGACCTCAGCAAGCAGGCCCACGAGGCTGAGGAACAAGCCAACACAAGGGTGGCTGCAGCCTTTGCCCAAATTGACCATGCCAAGGAATCGGAGCTCGTGAGCTTGGAGACACTTGAGGAAACGAGCAATGAGATGGCCCGAAGGAAGGAAGCACTACAGGAGGCCTTGGAGAAGGCTGAGAGGGCCAAGGAAAATAAGCTGGGTGTGGAGCAGGAGTTGAGGAAGTGGAGAGCTGAACATGAGCAGCAGCGTCGCAAAGCAACCACTGCTTCTGCCTCTGAGCCATCTCAATCGGTTGCCAGCCTAAGAGCAGATTCTGGACTTAACCCAGACCAACCGAGCAATGTCTCTGAGAGGAATGAATCAAATAACTTCATAGATATGCCCGAACCGGCTGTCCCCACCCAGAGAAACTCTAGCCAATCAAGTAATTACAGGAGTGGTACGGAGACGGACTCTTCTTCCCCTGACATCAAGTATGTGAAGAAGAAAAAGAAGTCATTCTTCCCGCGGGTCCTATTGTTCATGTCCAAACGAAAGGCGTACTCATCCAAGTCAGCATAAATCTGTTTGTTCAGTAATGATTTCTGTATCCCGGCTCATCTCATCCTTATTGTGACTTCTCAAGTGCTCACTGTGCCCTATCTTACTTGAAGGCAACCTTGCTGTTTACCATTGATCTTCACAAACTGTAAGTCCTACTTCGTTGCAGAGGTTTTTTAATGGTGATGGTTTTTATTTAAGCAATCAAATTGATAGAAGTCGGTCCACTGTTTGTCGGGTTGGTGAATATAGAAAGGATATGTATGGCATGCATGGTCCTTCAAATATATGTGTGAAATATAGAATTTGCACGCTGGGGTTGAGTTGTGAATCCTTCACTTTCTGAGATATTGATGAATTTAAATTGTTTGCGCTTCCAAAACTGCCTGTTCTTGTTTTGTAGAATTTTGATAGCAGTCGAGTTGGGCTACTCTGGCCAGATTTAGAGGCCACCGTTTAAGTCTGCTCTTTACAAACTCAAGTAAGAAACAAGCTGAGCTTGGTGATTAACCAGACTTGCCTACTCTAAGCTCATATCACTTGCAAAGCCATTCTGCATTTAGCTTGGTAGCCTAAGCCAACTCCCATAGTCCCACTTTTAAACAGGCCAGATTCTAAGCCCAGCTGGGTAGGCCTCAATCCAATCTCAAGTTCGACTGTCAAAGCAGAAAGGAATTTGAATCAATACTAGATTCGAGCAAGCAATACTTAATGTACGATGAGATCTGCACATTCACTGGAAATCAAGTTTTATCAATTCAACTTGGCTCTGATGTGGAGAGAATGGGAGATTACAGAAAGCTCTGGAATGTAATATAAATTTCAGAGAACCATTAGATTCTCCGATGTCATTGCTACAAGTGGCAGTGTCATCAAAGAGCTCTAAGGCTACAGAGCTCTGAACTTGAAGAAACTAATAAGACTACAATTACTAAGGGAGTAATCATCTGAAACAAACGGCATTCTTTTTAGATACCTACGTAACCCACAACACCAACTGTAAAGAACAAACCATCCGGAGACATGAAAATATCACAAAAATCTATGCAGTGCTTAACCAATCTTAGCGCCTGCTTGATATGCTGAAGGAGCTGACTTTAAGGGGGGTCGCTATGACAAGAGGAGCCTCAGGCGAGTCTGTGACTGCAAACTTATCATGCATGAAGCGGCTATCCACGATAGACTCATCCTTGGGGACAATCTTGTAGCAGTAGCAGCTTTTGAGGCCTTCCTGGTGGCGATAACACTCGTGGGATCCATTCTTGACCTGTTGGAAGTTCCATATCACGCTGAACTTCCCCACAGTTGCTACAAGGTGGCGCTCCTGCTTGCCATTCTCCGTTACCTAAGGGCCCACAAAATGGTAAGAGGTGACAGATTTGTAAATAAAAATAATACTAAGATGAAGATCGCAGTAGTTGATAATCATGTGCATTTTTGCCGCAATCTATTAAAAGGAGTAGCTATGATGGTTTTTTGAATTTATCACTCGGTTAAAGATCCTCCTTTTTTTTTTGGCTGATCCTCTTATAAACTAGGACTAAACGATTAAGTCAGTAAATTTACTGCTCTGCCAAACACGGCAACTGGCTAAAATTTACGAGCTTAGAATCTAAAGCTGATGATTGGTCATTCATTCCAACAGGCTCTATAGGATCTGATGGATTCCTTGGCATCAAGAATATCCTAGTGTGAAACATTTTCCCTACATTCTTCTAGTACTTAGATTTATTCAGCTTGGAGAAGGACGAGCAACTTGACAGAAAGTACTAAGGTCTATACAAGCATTCCGTTCAGTAGTATCAGAAAATCGTTAAATGTGAAGATGATCCATATCCCCACAGCCCTCAACATCCACATCAACTTTCGCACCATTTGATGTACACTCAGTTTGGCAGAGTTTATGCTACCAAACACTTAGAAGTGATGTAATACCTGATAAAGCAAATATGTTAGTAGCCTAAATAAGAAAGCAAGATTACGAACGTACCCATGAGAACTGACCACCACGGAAAGTGTTATTAGCTCCAGCTAAAAGAGAATCCAAAGGCGTCAGCTTCAGCAATCTCGGAGGAGCAATCCTACTCCCCATACGGCAATTAAACCCAGTCTTCATCTTACCATCTTTATCGGTAAAAACAGTACAAATGAGAATCAAATATGTATCAGTTGTGCCCAATATCCACTTCCCATCAAAAGTCACATCCACATGAGTGATGGGTGATCCGAGACCTGGGAAAGCTGTTTTAGCCTGCCTCATAGAATTCAATGAGTACAGCCTTATCTTCCCATCAAGAGACCCAACAACAATCGAACCATCTCCTGTAGTTGCAAAGCACTGAAAGTTGGTTCCTCTGGAAAACTGATGTCCCTGTGTCCAACTTAATACCGGAGTGCTTGAATCTGCGAGATTCTGAACCAAGCCCTTCCGGTCACGCATGTCCCACCTGCAGAGCCGATTATCATCCAAACCCAGGAATGTGGATCCTGTAGGGTCCAACTGAGCCCCCTTGGAGTCATTTGTGATATCCCTCATCATAATATCAGTACCGTCCTTCTCAAATCTCCACTCAGACACAATCTTCCCAGTCTCAATGTCGAGCTGATGTAGCCCCCTAGAGTGGGGCTTCCCTGCATCCATGGGGCTCATCAGGAGCATATTTGTCTCTGCCCTCATAAGAAGGGCCTTCTTTGGGGTAGAATACAATGAGCCTGAACCACAATTCCGACTATTTTCAAAATTCACAAACACACCCCTACCGTGGATCCCATGGCTGAAGTTCTTAACCACCTGAATGCCTGAATCACTCACCAAGAAACTCTTATCTAGTGCCCCCAAGGCCAAGCTCTGAATTCCCCCATTTGTGGCCTCCTCAAACTCCTCTCTTAAGTCCTGACTTGACCTAGTCGGGGTATCAGTCCCAGGGCTCTTGAGCAAAGTATCCTCTGCGTCTTCCCACATCGAATCGTCTGCAGCTTCAGGATTGGCCCATCCAATAAAGTCTTTTCCATAAACTTTAACTCTGTTCTCCTCTGTCGCGTCATACCCGTAGGTATTCTCGAAAAGACAATCCTGAAACTTCTGCACGAACAGTTTATAGTCTTCATCGCTCAAGAACTTCATCGCCCACACACCCTCAGCCACAAAATCAACCCTCCTTTGCTCCCCAATATACTTCAATTGCATCTCCATCCCAACCCTAACCCTAACTTTCGACCCAACCTTGAGGACCCATGAAGCTTCCCCGGAATTTTCCTCCTCATCCTCATCAGTCTCGCTCTCCCCACAATCAACCCTGCAACTTTTGACGAAATCATAAGAGGTGAGCCCAGAGATTATCCACTTGGCCTTAGGGGTGTTGCCACCAATGTGGAGGTAGAGCTTTACTGGATTGTTGACATTGGGGTTCTGAGCCGGAGTGGTCGCGTACTTAAGCTTCATGGCCTTGAGCTTCGCCTCGATCTCGTTGGCTGAAGACAGCGTTTTCGGGTTACGGTCGGCAGAGCTGTGTTCACTGGCCTCCTGGTAGTTCTCGGACTCTGCTTCGGATTCTGAGTCCGACAGTTCGAGATCTTCACGGCTATGTGCGGACCCCATTGATTCAAAGAAGCAGAGTCTGTGTAGATTGTTAAGCTGAAGAAGAAGCAGATGGAGATGGAGGGGGAGCGGGAGCGGGAGGTTTCCCAATTTGAAAAAGGGAGCAGTTCGTTATTTCCTTCCGGGTGAGGTTCTGCCAATTTCCCAATCAAGCAGTCGCAAATTCCATCACGGGGAGGACAAGAATTTACACATTACTCCCTCAGGTCTCGATTTTTAAAATTTCAGACACAACCCTTTTTCGTTTCGTGCATAATACTCCTTACCGGTACCGGAGATGTGATACAGTCATTTCAAAGAAGCGTGCATGCTCCAAATAATTCGACCGTCCAAGTTTAGCCCCTGGAAAGATTCACCGACCCGTGAAATCCGATATAAATCGATGGCTGTAATTGTTATCAACAAGCCTAGTTTTGTAAGTACGATTTGCTACGGGAGCTGTCGAGAAAACACATGACAGTGTCTCCCCCGTGTCAGAGTATCTTGTAGTGCTCGGAATGGCAAATCGTAGCTTGTTTGACTCCTTGATGATGGGAGTGAAGATTGCCGCAAAAGTGCAGCAACCAGTGGAGCTCGGGGACCCGGAGGATGCCATCTCCGTTGGAGTGGGGAGAGTACGCAGACATGATTAATCTTTATCGTTCATAACTATGAATTAATGATCATAGAATAAGAGCTTTAGTTTTATTCATTCATGAGTTTTTTGGCATAAGTTCATTCTTCAGTAGCTGTTTACTTCTTTTCCCACACGCAGTAGTCGTTCCCGGAAGTGGCGATCTGGTAATTGCTTGGGACGAGAGTGCCGACATCATACCTCGGCCCGATCTTCATCATAATCCTGTCGCCATCACCGATGGCTGCGACGTAGAGATCCGGATCAGAGGCCAGGATCCTGACTTTGCTCGTCTCACTGATCTGGTTCCTCGTCCTGATGGATATCAGCTTGCTGATCTCCTCCTTTAACCCCCAGTCGAAGAAGTGATCGTAGAACTGCACGTTAAAGCACAAGCAGGAGGTCACTAGAACGTGGGCAAGCCGGTAGTCTTGGTTCAATCGGTAATTTTCCGGGAGGAGAATGGGATCCTTACTACGGACGGGATTCCAGGATGTGTGAGGATGTAAGCGTACCCCTGCATCACCTTATCAGAAGGGAATGGCCACAGTTTCTGGGTCGACCCAGTGTCGTGGTTGTCGACGAAGGTTACAGCCTTCTCAGGCATCAGCCCAATCAACCCCGGAGGGTTACCATTCGAGTCCTCGAGCATCGAGAGCTGCCCCTGCACCGCGTCCTGGAGAACGCCTTTTGTGGTGAAGTCGAAGGCCGTGACTGCCCCGCCGGCATCCCGGATCCAGCTGGCCAATGCCTGGCGGTGCGGATCCGGCCCAACAGCCAAAGAATCCCACTTCTCCCCGACCGCAAAGCTCGGGCTTGTGTTGTCCATGTAAACCTTGGTGATACTGGGGGCATAGCCCTTAACAAAATCGAACCTCCAGCCGTCGAAACCGATCTCATCCTTCAGCCAATTCATCCAATCCGAGAGCTCCCTCTGCACCCGTGGATTCAGGTGGTCGATGTCCGGCGCAGGCTTGTAGCCCTCGCCCGAGTCGAGGTTCCCTTTCCCATCAGAGTAGTCAGTGTCATCCCGGCAGATAAAGGAGGGCCCCCAGTCAAGCCGATCGTCCTGGGTCCCTCCCTCAAAGATGCACCATATCCCTCTTGAGTCCTGCTTCTCTGCTGTCCGATGGTTAATTACTATATCAGCCACGCATTTGACGCCCTGTTGATGGAACGCACCTATCAAGGACTGGAGCTCGTTGCGGTTGCCATACTTCGAACTATCGAGATCATACAATCTCCCTGGCAAGTAACCTAATAAGGAGAACAACGGTCAATGGCTCACTACCACAGCTTGAAGGTGTAATAGTAAGACCAAGAGGATTCAGTAACAGAGAACCCGAACACGGAGTTCGGCTCCGAGGAATCGAAGACAGACAGGAGTCTGAGACAGCTTGGGAACTAAACCGGGACGGTGACAGATTGAGAAGGGCACTCTTACCCTGGGGAGCAGCAGATTGAGAGGGAGGAGGAAGCCAGACATGGGTGATTCCGGCTGCGGCCAAATCAGGAACAGAGGATTTGAGGAAGTTGTACCATCCCCCTTCCTTGTTGCAGGATTCCCAGTTGAATCCCTGTCGAGGAACAAAAGCAGCTGAATCAGAAACGGTTTCGGTTCAAAATTCTCTCATCCGGATGACGGATGAATCAATGAAATTTCCATTCATATATTACCTGAAATAGTATGGCCGGCGTAGCAAGGGGGACGAAGAGCGAAGAATATAGGGCGACGAGCCACAGAGAAGAGAGGGAATTACTCATGGTCAGCTATGCTCTGCTTTGTTCTCTTTTCTGTTACATGTACACCACGATGGTTGATTTTTCTGATCGACAATTGTGTGGATAGAGAGTTAATTGGACGTTGCCGCGTTCCCTCCTGCTGTCAGGCAGACTGAACTTTCCTCTATTCAATCAGCCTGTCCTCTCCTGCGGTAACAAAAGAGGTCATCGACCCAAAATGTGTAGCTGGAATAAGGGAACAAAACGGATACAGAAGGTCAAACTAAGGAGTCCTTAGCCGCCTCAGTACGCAGCCGTGCCACTGAACATCAGCGCGATGTTGGAAACCGAGGTTGGCCCCGAAGGATCTTCTCTGCGTGTCGCTCAGAAAAGTCCCAGGATGCCAAAGTGGAAATGGAAGAAAAAAGAGGAGGATAACATATCTGCCGTGACTTGTACGATAATCAGGACTTTGGCTCTCATTGCCGTGGATGACACTTTCCTAGCTATTTCCACCGTTTTTCCACGACTGAAAGAGAGGTCACCCATCTAGAAGAGAGAGAGAGGGAGACAGCTGTAATACTGCGAGGTAAAACGGATAATTTTGGGTTCGGACGATCACGACCAAGAAGTATTGTATTCTCCACCAAATAGATCTGAAAGGACAAGAAAGACCTGAATGCCAAGCTATGCCCAGTAATATGTTCACCCTCTGGTCAAAGAAACAGTCAGTCGTTGAACTTTATCTACTGTCTGTGGTGTGCTGTGAAACCAGTTCCATGAAACATACCGTGTTCATCACATGGCACGACCGGCATGAGTAAGAACTTGTCATAAGTTTACACGGCTAGAACCGGTTTAGCAGTGTCGGCAGGAGAAGAAGGATTGATAAAGCTCTGAACCTTGCTACTCAGAATATCAGCTTCAACTCTCTTGAGAATGATAAGAATCATTAGAACGTTGAAGCTCATGTAATGTAATGTTGTGAAAGACAGCATCAGTTTAACTGGATTCAAGGTCCAAGGGGGCTCATAGACTGACTGCATTCCAAGCATATAAGAGCACCTAAAAGATATGCTCTAAAGAGTAAATTCAGAATCTGGCAAACTGAGAAATTCAACGACAAGATTCCGTAACGAGCAAGTCCAATCACCCATGCTTTTCACTCGAAAGAGCCAGCCCGAGTAAGATAGCCAATTCAAACAGCAAAGCAAACCCAGTCACGGAAAGAACTCATGCCATTGGCATGGAGTGGGAACGAGAGAAGTCTTCACCGAGCCACCGAAGAACAATCACAGATGTGACATCATAGTGAAAATCCAGGCTAACCACTAGATATCAGAAATAAAATTTTCGGCTTCTAAATGAGAAGGAGAAAAGCCCTAGAGTAGAATAGGATTCCTAATCTGCCGGCCTACAGCTTTGATGGGCTAGGGAGTAGGTCGGGTGAGAACTTCTGTGCCGCACTCAAGCTGCCCTTTTATCTTCATTGCTCCCCTAACAGAAACGAGAAAATGAGGAACAAGGATATACAAAAAGAAGATCAGGAACATGACACTGAGGGTAGCCATACCTCATGAAAGCAATCTGAGGATTCATTTTTCCTGTGGCAACCTTAATGAAATCTTCATCTTCGAATGAGGTGGCATCAGGCTTCCCCCGCTTCATAGGGCCCTGGAATTTCTATAAAACAATACTGACTATGTCATCGAAACAATTCAGAACCACGACGGAAGAATAGAAACCGGTACAAAAAGCGCATAAAACCATGGGAAATTGTGATTGCATGCACTTTACAATTTGTTGGAGAAATGGAACCAAAGCAGCATTAGGATGAAACACGACCGTCATCTCCCATGCAGACCCAAATTCAAATTACACATACGAAGAACAAGAATCGAACAGGGATCACAGCAAGAAATCAGGCGCAGAAACAAATCATGAACGGGATGAAGCATGGGGGCCACAGACCTTTCTTTCAGCCTTCGGTAGAGATGTGACACGGTCATTGTATCAAGAAATTCGGGATCTAAACTTAAAAGAGATCTGCGTGCTCCAAGTAATTTGACCATCCAAGTTTACCCCCCATGAAAGATTCACCAACCTGCAAATCCGATATCAATAAGCCAGCTTATAAGTAGGATTTCGAATAGGAGATGCCACCAAGACGATAAATGACTGTGTCTCCCCTGTATTGAAGTATCTTGTAGTGTTCAGAATAGCATTTTTTTTTCTCCATAGCTTGTTTGACTCATTGTGACGTCAAAGAAATTGATAGTATTTCGTACGAATGAAAGATCATGTAAGTAGCGCAATCGACATTGCTCGGTACCCAGAGAGGGACATCTCCGGTGGATTGAAGAGTACACAAACATGAGTTATCTTGATTATTCATAACTACAAATTAATGATCATAGATTCATAGCTGACATTATTTTTTTTTTCTTTTTTCATTCATCAGTAGTTGCCTGTTTCTTTTCCCACACGCAGTAGCCATTCCCCGACGTGGCGATCTGGTAATTCCCTGGAACGAGACTGCCAACATCGGTCCTTGGCCCAATCTTCATAGTTATCTTGTCGTCATCTCCGATGGCTGCAACATAGAGATCCGGATCAGAGACCAAGATCCTCACTCTGCTCGTCTCACTGATCCCGTTCCTTGTCTTGATGGATATCAACTTGCTGATCTCCTCCCTGAGCCCTCAATCGAAGAAGTGATCATAGAACTGCACATCAAAACATAATAAGCACGTCACTAGAACGTGGACAAGCCGGTAGTCTCGGTTCTATCTGTAATTTTCCGGGAGGAGAATGGGATCCTTTCTACGGACGGGATTCCAGGGTGTGTGAGGATGTATCAGAGGGGAATGGCCACCGTTTCTGGGTCGGCCCGGTGTCGTGGTTATCGACGAAGGTTACAGCCTTCTCAGGCATCAGCCCAATCAACCCCGGAGGGTTACCATTCGAGTCCTCGAGCATCGAGAGCTGCCCCTGCACCGCGTCCTGGAGGACCCCTTTTGTGGCGAAGTCGAAGGCCGTGACTGCCCTGCCGGCATCCCGGGTCCAGCTGGCCAATGCCTGGCGGTGCAGATCCGGCCCATCAGACAAAGAATCCCACTTCTCCCTGACCGCAAAGCTCGGGCTTGTGTTGTCCGTGTAAATCTTGGTGATATTAACAAAATCAAACCTCCTGCCGTCAAAACCACTCTCATCCTTCAGCCAATTCATCCAATCTGAGAGCTCCCTCTGCACCCGTGGATTCAGGTGGTCGATATCCGGCGCGGGCTTGTATAGCCCTCGCCCGAGTGAAGGTTCCCCGTGCCATCAGAGTAGTCAGTGTCATCCCGGCAAATAAAGGAGGGGCCCCAGCCAAGTCGATCGTCCGGGGTCCCTCCCTCAAAGATGCACCATATATCCCTCCTCGAGTCCTGCTTCTCCGCCGTCCGGTGGTTAATTACTATATCAGCCACGCATTTGATGCCCCTGTTGATGGAACGCACCGATCAAGCATCCTACATATAATTGATGTTGACATGGCATCCTACATATTCAAAAAATATTGAAAAATTGCTCGATTAGTGCAAAAACTTATTAAAATTGTTCCCCAATTAGTAGAAAAGAATTTTTTTTATTTGTTATTTTTACTTGCTAATACAAACGTCGTCATAAAGGTGAAAATTGCGGACCATTAGTGTATAATATTCGGAGACCATGATGGTGGATTTGTTCTGGCTGAAAATTGCGGGCAAAGACAGATATTATGACTGTTGCCGCCTCCCCCTTGCTGCTGTCAAACAGATTGAACTTTTTTTGTGTTCAATCAATCACCCCTCCTCCTCCAGTCAGAGAAGAGATCATTGACCAAAAACTGTGGCAGGAACACGACTTAGGCTCAGTACACGGCCATGCCACTGAACATCGAAAAGGTGCAACTGCCATGGTAAAATGAAAAATTTTAGGTTCATATGGCTGGATAGGCCCTGAAAGGAGAAGAAAGAACTGAATGCCAACCGATTTTCCAATATTATGTTCATCCAATCCAAACTCGATAATGGGCATCGTGGAAAAGTCTGATCAAAGAATCGGCAAGCCGTTGAAGTCAAACTTTGGGGCATGTAGTTTAACGTTCCCTTCCACTATTCAATCCACCACTGTTGAAGCTGATTGTTTTGAAAATCAGTTACTTGAAACAAAACCATGTTCGACTGCTTCGAGCATGTTCATCACATGGCACAGCCCGCATGAGTAAGAATACCAACTCCATCATGAGTTCACACGGCTAGAACTAGTTTAGCTACATTTCACATTTGTACAAGGAGATGTCAGCAGGAGGAGGAAGATTGATGATGCTCGGGACCTTCCTACACAGAACATCATCTCCAACTCTCTTGAGTATGATATGAATCATTCAAACGCAAATGATCATGTAAGGTTGTGCAAGACTGCATAGATTCGACTGGTTCCAAGGTCGATGGAGGTTCAAATGCTGTATTCCAATCATATAAGAGCACCCAAAAGATATGCTCTAAGGAGAGTCATCCCAGAATCCGGCAACACATGATTTTGAAATGGGCAAGTCCATTTACCTAAGCTTTTTGCTGGAAAGAGCCAGCCTGAGTAAGATAGGCAATTTAGATAGAAATGGAACATTTCAGCAAAGTAAATCCGTTGTCACTGAAATAGCTCATAATATTGCAATGGAGTGGGAACAAGAGAAGTCTTCACCCGGGCTACGGAGAACCACTGCGGATGTGACATTATAGTGAATATCCTAATCCAATAGAAAAATTTTAGTTTCAACATGAAAAAGGAGAAGAGTCCTAGAGTAGAATAAGATCCCCATCTGTCTGCTCACAGCTTGGATGGTTTTGGGAATATGTCAGGTGTGAACTTCTGTGCCGCACTCAAACTGCCCTTTATCTTCATTGCTCCCCTAACGGAAACAAGAAAATGAGGAACCAAGATATATAATAAGAAGATACGGAACATAAAAGGAAGGGTAGCCATACCTAATGAAAGCGATCTGAGGGTTCATTTTTCCTGTGGCGACCTTAACGAAATCTTCATCTTTGAATGAGAAGGTGGCATCAGGCTTTCCCCCTTCATAGGGCCCTGGAATTTTGATAAACAATACCGTTAATGAGTCATCGAAACCATGAGAACCGCTTCACTTGTTGATATGCGGGATGGACCCTGTAGCAGGAAAGCCCTTTTGAATCAAAGTAACTAATTTCACAACTGAAGAAGTAAAAAACAGGACAACAAGCGCATCAGGCCATGGACGATTACGATCACATGCACACAGAAATTGTTGGAGAAACGGAACGAGGGCGACATTAGGACAAGACGCGAGCATCGTGTCCCATGCAAACAGAAATTCACACAACACAGTAGCTGACAGGTGAAATAAAAACACAGAAAACTGGAAACGTCCAACAATCCCAAAACCTCAGCCGAGCAAGATATTATTCCCAAGCACTTTTCAGTTTTGAAGAACCAGAATCGAACAGAGATCACAGCAAGAAATCAGGCACGGAAACAAATCATTAAACGGGATGAAGCAGCATGGGGGGAGCACAGACCTTTGATGAGCTCGCCCTTCTTGAGATCAACGATATAGACGACCTCGTCGAACCCAATTTTCTGCAGATGAAAAGGGGAAAGGAAGAAAAGAGCAAATTTTAGTAGAAAAATCGTGGATTTAAAACATCCAGGTAAAATGGGGGGAAAAACTGAATTAAACCGACATGCACTTGACCTTAGGAGCGATGTTGATCTGATAGACGAGGCCGATCTTCTTGGTGAGCTCCTTTCCGGCGTCGGTGGAGAGGTGCAGCTTCATCTGCTCCATAAGGGCATCCGATTTCAGCCCCGCGGCGGCCATTTACGGTGACGACGATTAACGGTGCAGGAAGAAGGAAACAGTTGCTCGATCGAAGGCTTCGCCGAAACTCAAACTTCCGCGGCGGGGGAGTAGTAGATTGAAAGGGTATAGAATGACGACATTATATATACAAGGGAAGGGCCACGGGGTGTCACTGGTTCGCTTGTACTGTAGCGAGGAAGACGAAGGACGAGAAGAGTAATGGCCGATGATGGGGCCGGAGTCGGAGAGGGACACTCCACCTACTTGTCCGGTGGTGGTTGGAGACGGCGGGGCGAGGGGGTGAGAGTCTTAAAAGATTAGGCTCGGTATGGGACACACGTCCTCGCGTCCCGCCTCCCGAGGTTCGAAACTAGTGTAAAACTGAACTCGACTGATGATTATATCATACGTCATAAAGAGCCTTATTAATCTTTAAAAGAATAAATATGTTATATGCCATTTTTTTTTTCTTATTAATGCGTTCAAAAAATTTTGATCCAATCCAGGTGGGTACTAACAAATATGTATACATAATATGAGTTCATATCGGTTCAGATTGAATGGACAATTCGATCAGGGGTATCCTGTTATTGTCTAAAATGTGTACTAAGAAAGTTCTTAGTATAGAATTAATAATAAAACTCCATAAATTTATGTAAAATGGTCATAAGATTAGTTGAGTAATATGATTATCCAATATAATCATCATGACGACTCGACTGTCCAGCATTTACCCGTACGGGAGGCTATTGCCCAAAATAATTTCTGTTTTCCAAGTAATGTTTCTGATGGAATCGCACAGTAGCAGGAAAATTGGAGGAGAATACGGCTTATAATAAACGCTCTTACTCCACAGTAAATCTTCCTTGACTGTAATTACAACACACAGGAAATCTTTTGCTTTCTTTATTCTTTCTTTGAACGACAAGTGAAGAATAATGAATCGAGGCCTTCAATTAGCAGATCCTCCTCCAGTTTCTGAAGTTAGCTCTCTTTTGAGGATCACCACTGGATGAATGTCAGAGATGACACCGATCAATTGTTCGATATTTCAGGTGTGAAGAAGACTGGATTACATAGAGAACTTGACTTGGTGGAATGTGGAAAATGAGTCTCAAGCCCTCTGACGGTAAGGTTCTTCAAGAATCGGCACCTCAGGCCCATATATCAGGCGGCAACGCTCGCTGAATGAGCCCACCAATCTAGCTACCACTTCTTTGAAGAACACGGAGGCCACCTGACAGCAATAAAATCACACCCATTGTTAAAGCTATCAAGATCGAGCACAACTTGAGGCTCAGAGACACATCATTAGAAGTTTTTTCTTATAAATGAATGCAGATGCAGATCCTGATATTTGAAGTCTTTTTTTTTTGTAAGTGAAATTTAAAGTCCTTTATAAGCCACCTCACGAGTCATACAAGACTTCATAAGGTCTAAATGTAACTTCATCATCCTAATAATTCACAGCACACCTACATGAATTTGCAATGAATTGAGAGACTAGCATCTACCGAAATCTGACACTACAAATGTATCAAACTGAATTTCACAAATTTCAGATTTCGACTGCTCCTGTAAGCTGATATCATCAACCAAATACGCAAATAGGAAAAAGGCGAGGACAAAGCATATCTAAAGTTCAGATGAGCAAACTATGAGCTAGATCCAGAAGAAAAAGAACACAGGACTCCTTACCTGGCTATATAGTGGTGACTGAAACTTGAAATCAACCAAAAAATGAAGGTCACAAGATCCTGGGGATGGTCCAGGATTAAATTCCCAAATATTTATCAGGTGTTCAAAAAGTGTACTGTCCGATGCTGCTGACTGCAGGAAAAGCAGAGGAATAATCAGAAAACAACACCACAGATTGAGAACATGAAGGAAAACTACAAGGCAATGCAACAAGAACAAGAATGATACTCCTTCCCAAAGATTCGACAATAACCAAATAGGCAATACCTTAGCATCATCAAATAAAGATTGTGCCTACATTTCTATCCTATCAAAAAACAACACCAAGGACCATGTACAATGGGATATCAGCAAGTTCTATCCAGACTGGATGTAACTATGAGGAAGAGGTTAGAAAGGCATCTTCAAACCAAAAGGAGTGCACACAAATTCCTTCAGTACAGTAGAACTAAGATACACCAACTTTCTGTGTAATTCAACAAGGCTATCATACAGAGGACCCAGCCATACTTTTATATGCACATCATCCATACTTATATACGCCAAGCATGGGCAGGCTATTACTTAAAATCAAATTATCCAAGTTCAACAAAACATGAGATATGCTGGAAATAGTTGATCTTTCATAATCGCAACTCATGTACTAAAATAATAAGGGACACAAACCAACCTACCCACCG
The DNA here is from genome assembly GCA_900006705.1 of Sonneratia caseolaris. Taxonomy (NCBI): domain Eukaryota; kingdom Viridiplantae; phylum Streptophyta; class Magnoliopsida; order Myrtales; family Lythraceae; genus Sonneratia; species Sonneratia caseolaris. Next base: position 3,033,009 of record CXYZ01006865.1, read on the forward strand.
GTAAACTAGATTCAGGTTACTAGTCAACTAACAGCTCTCAGGCTCATGCCTGCTGGCAAAACTCACCTTTATGAAATGTGGTCTCTTCAAGTCAACGTGTGAAATGTAGCTCTCAACTAGAAACTTGAAACCAATCTCGAGTTCAGCATCCAAGGATCCATCGGGATAGCTTCTCAGTATCTCAGACCGCTGACACCATGGTAGGAAATCCTGGTACATATCAACGGCAGCAACCACATCAAAGAGCTGGGTCGGAGAATACCTGATGATGATAAGCACATCAGCCTCCAAACTTACCAAAATTCAATGCGAAATACGTAACGATTAAACAACAGAAGAGAGTGACGTCCAGCCCCTTCGAGTTCAGCAGTTCAATACGTAAGAGGACGGATATCCAATGAAATTACCCTAAAACGCGTCTTTCCTCGTAAACTTTGGACAGGAAACCCCCCTCCTCGCCATCTCCGCAGCCCAAAAACTGTCTCCTTTGTATATTATTAGCAGTCCACAAACTTCCGGCGAGGACTCCGGCGTCCTTGTGCGGAGAAGACTGTCCACTGCCAAATGAACTCCCAATTCCAGCAACACCGGAGCAACCCCAACATCTCGAGCCGTCCCACCTGCCGATTAGACAGGAGCTCGTATGGCGCCTAATCAAGCGTCCTATACTCGTCCTGCGCGATAGGAACGACCCTAACGCCTTCGTTGCAGGGGAAAATGGTGGCATTGCAGAATCTTCCGAAAGAAATTGGAACTGTCCGTCGGCAGGATTAGGGTTCGCCCCGTGCTTGAGGAGGGGTGCCGTTGGGATGATTTGGTAGAAGGGAGACCGGAGATTTGCCGTCACGCCAAAACTCAAAATGGTTAGTATTATTTTATTTTCGCCTCTCCAACCGCTAGAAAATCGACACGTGTCGCGAGGGGGGTTGCAGGTGGCGCGATCTAAGGTCTGGACGTTCCAGAAGACCTTCAAGGCGGACCTCAGTCTACAGATAACAGCTTTGACCATTAAAATTCAACATGTGAAAACCTCACCGTCCGGTCCCAGCCGAAATGTTCATCCCCGAGACATTTCACAGGACATTTCGTATCCAAGGGGGATTTCCACCTTCCATGCCCCGTTTAGATATATCCATGTCTCAAATAGTTCGATTTGTATTTACATATAGAAGCATTATATCTATATTTATAGATGTTCTAATCTTCACAAGAGCAGCGAAACTATGAGTAATAACCCATTGGAACAGCCCGTTTCAGAGCTAAGTTGCCTATCATCCATAAAACCAAAGCAGAAGAGTCATCTAGATTATGACAAGACCCCAAAGACTTCTCGTAGTTACTCGAATAAGGGTTCCTGTCATAAACTTCAATTTCAAGGGACTGCATAATATGTGAGCATCATGCTCTCATACACATCATCTTGTGAGGCTAAGAGCAATCAAATTCTCGAACATTTTGCCTTGTTAGTCCGTATAGCAGAGCAAGTCATCCAAGTCCTCTAATTGCCATCTGCAGGTCTGATAACTTCTATCCGCCTGGGGAAGCACAAGCCTGGGGAACATCATTCAGAGGAGACCTACCGAATGGAACCACCTGAGAGAGGCAGGGAGAACATGGACAGTTAAAACAAATGCCAATTCGACGACTTTTGATTGTGATCTCTCTAGTGTTCAACAAGAACAATTCAGAGCATGTTGATTACCTGATCTGCACTTGAAGATCCACCTTCCACAATTTTCATCCTCTTGGCACCATTCATGCTGCTTTGGTCTGCTTCTTCTCCTTCCTCATCTTCATTGACAAAATTCTGATCAGAAATCTCTGCAAGTACCAGAATTGCCTAATGCATTAGCCAAAAGTGTATCACCTGATCCTTCTTTAATTATTGTTTCAAGGTTTCAGAAAAACTGAAGAATATTTAGACCATGTAACAGCAGTAGCAGTGCTCAAGAAGACTTACAAGATCCAAGCCATAGATTAAACAAAACATGACAATATATCACTATTTAACTTCCTCAATGTCATTAATAGGTCCATGGCAGAATGGCTCAGAATATTAAGCTTGCTTGCAAGCATAAAAAGATAGTTTGAATGCAGCTTCTCTTACCTAAAGCAGCATGCACATTGATTTCACCGGATTTAACATGAGACCAACATTGAGAAGGCTTGTCTACGTCAGCAGCAGATGCAGATAAAATTGTCCCCTTGCCTTTTAAGCTTACAGCTTCATAAACCTGTAGCTTAGGTGCTGATCTAAAGTGCTTTATCCAGGGACTAGTCAGAAAACATTGACATCCGTTGACCTCATTTCGCTGAAACCCGGGCCTTGAAAATTTGATCTCATGCCAGAAACCATCCCGAAGAACTTTGAACTGGAAAACAGAGATTGAAAATGAATCACGGCCATGATGTGAAGAAGCAGAGCAAGAAAGACTAGCAGAGTAAGGATAGTGTTCCCAAACCTGACCAGAAGGAGAACAGGTGTCCTTACACAATGCCCTGGAGGATGATGAAGATTGCTTGTGTTGCAAATGGCAATCAAGGGAATCATACAGCTGATTTACAAAGGAGGCTTCAATGGATTTGAGGTATAGGCTGTGCTTCTCATCTGTCCATTCAGTGGACATGGATTCTGTCTCCATAAGTTTCTGAGGAAAAAGCAAATAGTTCTGAGGTTCGGTATGAGAATTTTCTCATTGCTAGACGACTAAAAATCATCAAGGTATGTCCCTTGAGACCTCTCTAATGACTTGTAGAAACATACAAAATATTGGCTATATAGTGAAGGAAGTATCATAGATGGCAATACCATACATGGTTAAAATGATGAACAAGTGAATTAAAAGTTCTCATGCCAAAACATCTCTATCCTTCAGAGTGATACAGAAGTGTGCCACTCTATGGCTGATTTTAGTAGCATCATTTCCTAACGACTTTGTCTTGAGATGTAAACATCCACAAACACATGCATCAGTAAGTAGGAGATTCACATAGTATACACGCGTCTAATTCACTCGATCTAAGGGTTAATAGCATTATGTTGACTACTAATCACTAATTAATGAACCCAGCTCTGGCATGCCATATGACTCATGTTAAGTTGAATGACTATTTATCCAAAATCGCAAAAAGAAAACCTATATATTGTCATCTACTTCCTTTATTACCCCGCTCTGGCCAGTCACAATCGGCAGTCAACAATCACAACCTTCAACTATTTCAGCTTCAACAGTGAGGGTTTTGACCTGAAAAAACTTCAAGCAAATTATTAAGCATAGATACTGCAACCAGTTCTCAAGGATCAAACAGCAGAAACATCAAAGAAATGGAGCTATTCTGCCAAGAGAAAGGTCGATCGATTGGTCACTAATCAACGAGCTGACCAAGGCTAAATACAGTGGGGAGAGAATCATAAGCGGCACCTACCGGAGTCGGGCTCAGCTTCAGTTCTGCTGAGTCGCTCGAACGCGCAGCCGACGGATCACTCGGTGAATCATTCTCCATTCTGAAAAGAGAGAGACGCAGATGAATTTGAAGTTGGGGAGGGGGAGAAGAAGAGCAGCAAAGACGGACGGGGAAGGAGGAGGCCATTCGAGGACAGCTGTCGTTGCTTTTAGACGCAACATGGGGCCCATTTGGCAGAGCCACGTAAGCATTGAGATATTTTTGCTGTTGGCGCCGGGAGAGCCCAAAATATCCCTCTGTCCTATGTGCTGGAAAACTTTGGCGGCGGCGTGTTGTTGTCTTCTGCTGTGTGTGTAATAATAATATTATAAGAAATAATAAATAATAACAGCAACAACAATATATATATATATATATGATAATCCCTGGATAGATTGACATATGCGACTGTAAAATTATTTCATTTTATACAATTATTATATTTTCCGATACAATATTACATTGAAAAAAAATGTTTACACTGTAGGACGATTTTTCTGCAGCGGCAGTATCGGTGAAATTCGATCTATTACAACCCAGATGTTCTTGCTTTCCAACAGCAACATGGGACCTCTCAACAACCCGGAGACGGTCGATCCAAGACCTGCTTCTACAGGCTCCTCGTCTCGACCGCAAGCAAAGGAGATTGACTCGGCGAGAGGATCCCACCGGTGACCGACCATGCAAACTGCACAAGGGAGAATGTGAGGTCAAACACACGTACTTGTAACTTAAAAGCGGGTCACTGTCAACTTCTCGGGTGAGTGAAGCCGTTCCCTTTGAGCCAACCAAGTTGGTTGAATTTTCAAAAGAAATCATGCCTTGTTATTAGAATATGATTACATCACACGTATCAAGTAACGGCTAGTGGGCGATCTGAACAAAAGACTGCAAAGAATGGCACGTTGTTACCTCAGAATGGAGATAGAATATGATCCCTAGTGAAAGAAGCTACAATGTCCATGAGATTACAATAGATCAGGGGTACATTCTTCTTCTTCTTCTTCTTCTTCTTCTTTAATCATCAGTTTTCCATCCTTGCATGAGAATCTAAAACTCCACTGACACAGTTGACTCACAGAAGAGCAAGCTGGGCCTTTGTCCCAGATCGAATTCTCTGGATAATTGTCTCAACCCGATTCTGCTGCCGATATTGTGAAAGGCCTGCTGCAACAATGCCACTTTTGCTCGTTTCTTCATTTGCGTTTTCTAGACCATTCAGCAGTGGAGGCACTTCTGGCAAAAAATGAATTCCTGCTAGGTGTTGGGCCCACTTGTATGGACGTGAAGTTGTGTTCATGTCAAATTTGAGGTTATCACCGACTGCTAGCTTGGCTGACTGTATCATTTTCAGAAAAATAATTTCGTCAGACAATTATAACATGTGGAAACATAATGACAGGAACTGCTATAGGAACAGCAATTAGCCAATTACTTCTAGAAGTAGTCAAAGGATCCTTTATGCATATGAAACAAATTCTTCATACCTGGTGAGGAAGGTCAAGGCCAGTATCATCAGGGAATAATTTCGACAAGATATCATTGTGAGGTCCTTTGTTAGAGTCTTCGGTCCCAAGTCCAACACACACCACATTAACCTTTAACATATATTCAAACTTGAGAGAGACAAGTTTCACAGATTTGAGATCTGAAGCCTTGTCATCATATATATGAAGGATGACCTTGAGTGGATGGACTTGATCATATCCTGCATGCTCAAGGTTCACTTTAGCTGGGACCTTCTTTGGACGCTTCCTCCTCTGTCCATCATTATCTTCATCAGGGACATCATCCTCCAACATAGTACTCTCTTGACTTGAAGAAATTCCTGGACCATTGCATAAGATTAGGTTTTATTACCCTCTCTTGAATGGAATAGTATGTGATACATAAGTAAAGAAGTGAAATAACAAATAAGAATGCTTTAATTCCGCCTGAGAGTTCCCACAGAAGCAGTGTCGATGCCTGACAATATTTCTCTAAACGGAGTTGAGTTTATCTCATAGTTAGTTAGGAGTGTAATCATCCAAACTATAACTCTCTTTGTTGGAGTATATGCCAGTAAAATTGAATAAGACAGCTTCTCTATAGAGCTGCATAAATCTGGTAACTATCACAAACATACCATATAATGGAATAGATTCCACAAGTTAAATAAGCATTCACTTCTGCAAAATTACTGTCCCTTATCTTTAACATGTTTCGTCAGTATCATTTTTCTTCCCATCAAAATTTCAACTGACATGAATGTCACAACACCAGCAACTCCAGCATTAAAAGGAAACTCTAGAGCAAGCAACTAGATTAGCTATAACGTTTGATTTACACATGTTGACAACATTATCTCAATGAAGAACTGTCAACAGAATGATTTATATCATGTTACCAGAGTCCTTGTTTGCTTGTTGGCGGATTAAAGCTTGTGCATCCTTCACATTTCCCACTATCTCCAGATCAATTTTCTCTTCAAATGCTTCCTTCTGTGCCACCAACTGAGAAAAGACCAAGTAAAGAGGAGGAGGAAGCAACTCTGCTGAGTGATGCTGCTGCTTAAGCTTCTTTGAGTGCAACATCCTGAGCTGGTTCTGCACTGGCAAGCATGCTTTCTTGAGAGATTTGACGTGAGAGGGCAGGCTTGATGAGAACTTCTTTCGGTCTGCAATAGTCTGCAAGAGACTTTTTTTATGCTGTTCGAGTCGCTCATGGAGCTTGCTTAATTCCTTTCTCTGTAGCAATTGAATTAAAGTAATTTATGTGAGCAAAAGTTAGAAAAAGTACTTTTTAGAGTAGAGAAAGATGGAAAGAGCACAAAAATCCCTTAAAAGAAAAATGATCCTAGATTTTTTGGGGCCAATTCTCATAGTCATTTATATAGTAGGCCAATAACGTAGAGAGGAAGTCCATGGTAAAACAAAAACAATGACTGAACAGAAACCCAATATTTTGGAGATCCTCAAGTCATTGAAACCCATTTTAATATTTGAGATCAACCAAAACACAAGGCAAAAACTAATAAACTCTCATTCTACAGCTAATGGGCATTGACTTCATTATGCAGTTGAAAAGAGCATCAAACACTATTGCATGGTGAAGAAAAATTTGAAATGCAAACTGACCTGGAAAAGCTCAAAATTAAGCCTCTTCAACATTAAACTGTGTGCATCATTTGATGCTACAGAGACTTTAATGTCTTCCGGAGCATCACAAAAAAATTCCTCCTCAGAAACAAGTTCAATATCAGGATAATTTGATCTGAAGTCACTGCATGCCTTAACTGCTTTCTTATAATGACTCTTCTCATACATCAGATTGTGAAGTTGCAAGGTGGTGGAGTCCACCGATGCCTTTGCACGTTCCGTTTCCGCTTTCACATAATCTTCCTCTAACAAGATCAAACGGTTCACCTGCAATATCGTAAGTTGAAACATGACAGGTAAATGTTTGAATGGGATACCCAATCCAATAGTGAAAGATCAGATTCGCCAAAGTAAAAACTTGAGGAAGTGAGATAATTGTATGCATATAATGCAGCAAATTCCAAAGCATCAAGAAATTCCGATACTCAGGTAGCAGCTAAGACAGATTTTATTCCTCTTTTTGACTTCACCAATGCCGCCATTCTATCAGAAAGTCGAATTGTTGCTTCATCTTGAGCTCTACCGACCTCAATGAACTGCACAATGACGTGGCAGGATTCTCCGGCATTTCGAACATCAAATTTACAAAGAACGAGCACCGCGATAGAAGCTCCATGACTCTTCAAAATATAATAGCATCCTATATACATCCATAATTGAGCTCGTCCAACACCCATGCCCGCCCAAACAAAAAACTGACGGAGCATCCACTATACAAGGCCAGTCGAGAAAACCGAAGCTGCAAGAGGGCGAACATCCAATCCACCTTACCTGGCGCAGAGTGACCAAGTGGAGGAAAATTTGAGTGACGAGCTCCCGGAGCTCAAAATTCGGCAGGCCATCCCTCTTGACCGCGAGGATCCTGGCCACGATATCCTCCACGGCGCTCTTGCTCTCTCTCAGAAGCTCGAACGGCGACCTCCCCGCGTCCCAATGCTGCTCGAGCAGCCTATGGCCGGGCAACGGCTGGGTGTATTCATCCACCGCCATGCCGCCTTCCATATCCTCGTCCATTTCGACCGACTTCTCCTTCTCCAGCGTCTTCTCTGCACTTCGCTCTGCTAAAGTCGAGGTAGCAGCATCTGCCGCAGCGGCGGTGCAGAAGATGTCGTGGGGCAGCCGCTGGTTAAAGAGCTTACTGGGGCCGTTCACCGAAAAATCTTTTTTGGGCCGGCGATGTCGGTCCGGCTCGATTAAAGGCCCGGCCCTGAAAAGACTCGCGGGTTGCAAGTGTCAAATTATACAAGAGCCCCTGAACCTAACAGTCGGTTGTCGTATCATAATAATCTAATCGACTCGCAAAGTTTTACTACAACTGAGAGAGAGCGACTTTAAAGGTGGGAAGAACGTCTGTCGTCTGACATTTGGGCCGCACAATTTGGGCCTATCCTGGCGGGTTTATTGGAGGACGTGCCAGAAATGATCCTGGGTTGAGCCCACTACTCCTCCAACTCTCTCTCTCTCTCTCTCTCTCTCTCTCTCTCTCTCTCTCTCTCTCTCTCTCTGGTTTTTTTTTTTACCCTCTTTCCCCGTTTTTTAATGCACACTTAACCAATGGGTATAGGTATAAAGTGGTACGTGCCATCACCAGCCAGTTAGACTGAAATTTGAGCAACTACTCGGACACTGCTTGATGATGATATATGATTGACTCTGACATGCCTCCTCCACCCATCAATGTTGCGATGAATTATCGGTGGCATTTGCGGGGTCATGTGATCCAGTCAGACCTTGAATCACCGTTACTGTGGTGTAGCTTTCATTGTAAGGGTAATGTCAACAACAAAGTGCTTTCGAAAAGACAAACTAAGAAAGACATTTCTTTGTTAGTTCCATCTAACCATAGTTTTTTAAACCGGACCGGGCCGGGAACTGGTCAGGGTATGGGTTCATCGGTTTATGGGTCAGACCGGGGGTTCGATGGGTCGAACCGCATGTTTAATAAATAATATTATCAATAAATCTACATAAAATATGAATATAAGTCTAATAAAATAAAATATGTACGTTATAATATTTTTTATTTTAAGTTGACTGGTTTTCTCACGGGTTCAATTGGGTTCACTGGTTTGACCGGAAATCATCCGGTTCAACCGGATTTGACCTAATTTAAAGTGTAATTGAAGTATTTTGTGAGAACCGGACCAGGTGGGTGGCCGGTTCGATCGGGAACCGGCCAGCCCGGTCCGGTTTTTAAAACAATGCATCTAACTATTCCCATCTTTTGCCCTAATATGATGAACATTTTCCGAGAGAGATGAAAGTTATTTGCTTAGTTTTAGGGTCCCATTGGAGAACTAATTAAATAAAAAAAATTATATCAAAAATCTCATAATAACAATCAAATTTCTAATAATTTAATTTTTAGTACGAGTGCAATATTATTTTACCATACCTCTTTTCTCAAAACTATCTATGAGCTATGAAAGATCCAGCTGAGTAAAATAAAATTCGGGATCTATAATCAAATGGAGAATGATACTACTAATATCATGTGCACGCGGTACGCTTAGAGAGTCACGTGCCGAAGCCCATGCGAAAAGGGACGAAAATGTCGGACCCCCCCTGCCCTGGGGCACGTGAGCTCCAAACAAAACCTGCATTTACGGACTCTTTTTGGACGATTTTGGGTGAAAGGGCTCAAACATCGCCGCGTGACAGACTAAGGTTTTCCGTCCGTTTATATAATTGACGAAGATTCCCTCGTATTAATGAACACAATATAAAAATAGTGCAGTATAAGGAGAGCTACTAATTTGTATCTTTGTCGTATCTGGCATCTTTAGAACGGTATATATCAAAAAACCTTCAACCAGTGTCCGACCCTCTTATCCCACGTAAACTAAACGTGTCCAAACGTATCGATTGTATTTAGATATATACATTTAACACATTTAATATAATTATAATAAGAATCTTATCGAAATATTTAGTTGTATCAACTTAATTATTACAATAAAATTTTAAAAATAAACTCTAATGCATTTAATATCGACAAATTAAATTAACGGTGCTCACATGTAAACAAGTTAAACGTGTCAACATATATTTAACTGCAAAGAATCAATCGTGTCTTATCGAGTTAAACATATTTACTATATGCTAGTATTATTAAAAGTATGGTTCGAGCCGATTCAAAACATGCTCAGAACCATTTGACCCGGTTACGGTTAGGCCTGTTTACTTAATAGGCTGGTTCGGTTATTGATCACGATCCTTACAAATATAAACTGGCCCAAAACCGTTTTTAAATGGGCCTATTAACAGTCCGGCCAATTTGTCCCATGAACCATCCATCTTTTTAATTTTTTTTAAAAAAATTATTTTTAATGAATATTTTTAATTTTTTTTCATTTTAAATTGATCTGACAAAATCTGACCGTTGATTTGCAGGATTTTTAATAGTCTGGGTAGTTTTCAACAATTCTAAGCCTGTTCGACATGGTAATGGTCCGTGCCGGTTACGGTTCAGTAAGTCCGTGTTTCGAAACCGGCCTATAACCGCTCCAAACCCACTAAAAACTGTTATGGACCGGGTTATGAGCGGTCAGGGCCGGTTCCGGGTTTGGACTATCCAATTCTGGTCTGATTACGTGCAACCCGGCCCATTTAACATCTCTACTATATGCCTCAACATGAATCCATTGAATTCCACGCCATGTCATCGCATCGTGTCGAGAATTATCAGCCCTAAGTGTTATCCCCTCTAAAGTTCATCGAGATAGGCAAAAAACGGACGGTCTATGCGTCTTCTACGTGAATCAGTTGGAGCGCTTGGGGATCTTTCTTCGAACCCACGAGCGGACCATCTAGATGGAGCTTAACGTCCGCTCTTATTACAATACTGGATCGGTATATGGTAGCTCATCGCATGATCTTTGCTACACCAATTAATACTTGTCGGTATTCTTAGGATATTTCCTGTTACGACGGTGTCAATAGTTTCCCATTGTATATACTCAGTTAGGGCAAGATCAAAGATCAAACGGTAATCGCGAAATTAAGATGTTAATTATTAATTTAATTATTGTCATTAGTCCTTTTTTTTCCTTATAATATAATACTTAAGAATACTGGAAAATCGCTATCCATTGGATCGAGGGAGTCCCCACTGGGAGCTGGCTTGCCAATCTAAAGGACGAAAAGGAGCTATCCAAGACCTCGGGGTGGAAGTTTCTTAACGTGGGGCTGATGAGAGGAATCCAATGCTGGGAGGGTTTCGATTCGATGATGATGGTCAAAGCATACTTCCAAGCAGGATAAGGCACAGATCTCTCTCTCTCTCTCTCTCTCTCTCTCTCTCGCTTCTTCCCTCCCTCAGTCTGCTACTACTTCAGGGCTTCTGGTGTTTATCATAAGTATGGAGAAGCCCCTGTGAAAGCTACATTTCAGTCAATTAAGCCCTGCAATTTTCTCATCTTCTTTTCATCGGGACGGGTCAGAAACCCCTCCAGTCTCACTACCCAGCGCATTTCGCTATCATTGGACGTTATCCACTTTGGTAATATATATATACACACACACACACACACACACACGTATATAGATAAAATAAATAGCACTTATCATTAATTAATTTTCAAGATTTAAACTCAGAAAAATTTATCATAAAAGAGTTTTTATCCTTTTGATAAATACTCAAATATGAACTCATCAACATTTAAATTAAATTCCCACATAAAATATGGTAAATATAAAAAAAAATTAGATAATTCTGATATACTTAAATCGAATATCAAAATTAAAAAGAAAAAAATGATAGTATGAGTCCACTGTAAAATATGCTACCAGGTCCAAATCTATTACACTATTCAACAGCTATTTGCTTTTCTTCCGGGCCAGAGTCTAACAAAGCGTTGTCTTTCCTTTCTTTCATGGTGTTATCGTTTCCATAAAGTCACATTTTCACCAAGTTATCCTATCCTTTATGCACATTATTAACATATGTACTCCACCAGGCCCAGTGCTTTTATTGAATAGATACTTAGCTTTCCCGATGGAGAATAGAAATGAGATATGAAGCAATGTATATATATATATATATATGTATGTATATGTATCAATCTACTATAAGATTGGGAGATTCAAGTTTTAATCTCCATGCCCATTATAACCTAAAGAGAACAAAGAAAGGGGAAGAGTTCATTTCCCTGCGATATCCTCCCGTTGGAACTACTGCAACGAAGTCTAACATTACTTATACACCCAAAAAAAAATTTCATTGAAGGCCCCAGCAAGCCACCCGAAAAGAGAAACCTCGGAATGGGTAAATAAAGAAACCCTACTTAGAAACCTCAGGGAATTACCTGCTTTTCCTTGGAGGCAAAGTCCATAATAAATCTCCAAACTATTTTCTCTGTGCGTGATGATGCCTTGGATTTCATCAACAATCACTACTACTTGTCTTCCCTAGCTGGATCATATCGTATGACACATACATATATATATATGTACAATGCATGTACGTACTCTAGATTTGTATTCTCTTTTGGTACGTAGTTGGTAGCAATCAGATCTACCGAAAATAATTAAACTAATACGCTATGAGAGAAGCGAAATCTATCGGTATGCGAGTCGCCTTTGCCTTTTGCCATCTTTTTTTCTCAATCAAAAACTAGCTAGATACTTAATCTGTTATACGTGTTTGTGGATAGAAATTATGGTTTTCGAGCAGCTAGGACAATGTCAGCCAGATAGTCTCGGGATGAATCTTCTACATGGGCCACAACCGTGATTATAAGAGTTTTTATCCATTCGTCGGTCGATTCTATCGATTTTGAACTAATTGAAACATGATAAAATGCACTAAATAAAAATAAATATGATGGACTGACAAGACAAATAAAGCCCTTAGAGGCAAGTTGTCGACGAAGACCTTCTGACCAGCTTTTCACCACGGAAGTAAAACTGAAACCAAAAGGCCATTAATTCATCCTCTGATCTCTCCATCTCTTTCTGTCTATAGAATAAAGCTGCAGTGGTTCATTTACGACATTGAACATTATTCAGACACATCAAAGTCAGTAATAGGCGAAGAAAGAACATGTTTATAAAAAATAAAAATAAAAAACCAACTCATCCGGACCATTGAAAAATTAAGAAAACAGAGAAAGGTACGCACAAAAATTTAATAAATTGGAGAAAAATTAAAAGGATTCCTATACTTAATCCATGGTTCCAGAAATTTAATATAAATGACGTGATTAATTCATGGCTTCGGAGAGGGAGACACTCACAAAGATAATATGTACAAAGCCACAAACCTCCCCCCCACACACTCCCACAGTCCCATCATCATCGTGAGATATCTTCTCAACCATTTTAATCCAACAAAGAAAGAAGAGAGAGAGATAGAGAGAACAAAACTCATAATTCGCTGAAAATTTAAGGGGAAAAAAAGGAAGAAAATAATAATTAGCTTAGAAGATTTCATCGACTAACATGTAGATGGTGGCATTAGATTCAACCCCAAGTCATCCTTCTGTAGGACCGTTAATCGGGCCTTGTGATCCTTGGAGTTCGGGTGTTCCGGATGTAATCTTTTCTTCGATTGGATCGGCACACCGAACAACTTCGTCTTCGTTACACTGACAGGGTTCGGCTCCTCCTCCTCTTCCTCGACAAGGGTCACGCAGCTCTGCGGGGACTGCACTTTGCTGTAGCCAGGGTTCACGTAGGGATGTTGATGCTGGTGATGGTACGGACCGCCGGGATTATAGAGTGGGTTCGAGGTCAAGGATTTCGAGTTCGGCTGGGAAGAATTTGGGAACACAAGGGAGTTGGCCGGAGTGGGAGGTGGGACGGGCTTCACGTGGTTCTGGACGAAGTAGATGATGTCATTGTAGAGCTTCCTCATGTGGGCGAGCTCGGACATGAGCATGTTGTTGCTCCTCCGGAGCCGCTCGTTGTCGTCCGAGAGTGCAGCGAGTGAAGAAGGCGGAGAGGGCATGGCGGCGGAGAAGCCCGCACCAGCGGCTGCAGAGCCGGATCTCGGGGAGGAGAGGTAATGAGGGGGCGGTGACTCATCGCAAGGCCAGGTGAGCTGGCCGTTGTCGGAGTCGGAATTAGAGGACAGGCTGACTCGGGCTGACGGGAAGGGAAAGAATGGAGGAGGACCGGGGTTGAGTCCGAGAGGAGAATGTGGGTGGTGGTGGTTGAGAGCTGCCTCGGTCTGCGCTGCCTTCCTCCGGTGGATCTTGCATAGTAGGTGCTTCTCGCCCTTCCGGAAGAACTCGTTGGCGAATTCCCATCGGTCCGGCACTATCTTCCTAAAACCCTAGATTTTCAAATCAAAGAAAGCCCATTTTAGCAAATTCATATGCATAAGCTCTCAGATCACTTGGATAGTTGTTATCAGGAGAACGAGCAATCCCACATGCCCTTCAATCAATTTTCCCCAAAAAATAAATACAAAAGAAGGCAATGCTGGCCCAGAAGATCTAAATATGGGAAAGAGCTACGGTTGCTTACGAGATTATCCTGGACCGATAAGCCAGAGGCACTTTGTGATCTTGCGGAAAAATAGGTTGTATACTATATAGCTGGGCAAAGCGGAAGTAGCCATGTGCGTTTAATGAGATAGAAATCTACACCATGGTGATATGTCAGCAGCAAGAAGACAGATTCTATCTGTATGAGTACACATTATTCAGGATCTTAACTCGGATGAAGTGGGATAGAATTTGCTAATAATGAATTTTCACGGCTCACAAGTATAAAACTAATCTCTTATCTGAGAAAAAGGGGATGCTGAGTCATTTCCGTGAGTAAGAAGATAGATTGCTATAATAATAAGATGACATGATATAGTTATTATGAGTCAGAGAGAGAACGGTTGAAAGAGGGGGTCTCGAGGGACTCTGGAACGCACGTAAGTGTTGAGCTGACGGACGAAGGAGGAGAAGTTGTTGTGCTTGAAGTAGTTCGGGAGGAGGTCCCGGGCGAACTCCGGAGGCCGCCACACGACGAACGTGGTCTCGTCCTCTCCCCACGACACGATGTGGTCGGTAGCCATGTCGTCCACCAGGTGGTACGTCTTCGTCAGGAAGGGCGCCGGCACCGACTTGTCGTGCGCCGCGTCCAGTGAAAGCAGTATCTCTCCGCCGCCGTAGTCCCCGCCGGCACATGAGCTGTCCAGCATCAGCGCCATGTCTATCTTGACAGGGGTCCGATTGACTGCGAGCGCGCAAAACCCAACCGGAAACCTTTGCCCAAAAAGAATAAAAATGGAGATCGTCGACTGTTATAGGAAAGCTAGAGAGAGCAACAGAGGGACAGAGAAAGAGAGAGAGAGAGAGAGATGGTGATTTGATGAGGGTGGAGATTTAACGAGAGGAGGGTTGAGTTATAAGATGGGCGAGTGGGGAACTTGAGTTAGTGTATGCGACACTTACCTTCGTCGTATGTTGTAGTTTAATGTTCTCATGATAATTTCTGTCTCTTCGATTCTCATTTCTATCCTAACTTTTCAATAAAAATTAATTTCTTAAGTATTAGTAAACTAAAAAAATACTAAATAAACTTTAAATGATTTTAACCAACTCTAAGGAGTAATTATTAAATAAAAAAGAAAACAATGATATATATACATGTATGTTAATGTGATATAACTTAACATATAAAATACCGGTATGATCTAATTAAAATAATTTGGTTGTTTTAATGCACAATATACCCCGAATTCAGTAAAAACAATGTAATGTACACCGAAAAATATAAAAGCAGATTTATCAATACATGTATATTCATGCCATTTACTTCCCCTCATTTGAATAGAGTATCAAATTGAGCAAATCCAAAAGATTAGTAGAGCGCGTCAAACAAATTTTGAGTCATTAACCAAGTTGCAAGTTCAGTTTTCCCCCATCAAAGCGCAGCACTCGATGAAATAAACTCCCTATCATAAAATATATATATATATATATAAAGATAATATTGATTGAGTTATTAAAGTTTGAAAGATTCATAATTATGGTGATTTTATTTATAAAAAATGTGAATTTATTTTTTCGTTGATTTTTTTCTTATATTCACATCTATCAATTATAATAATTAAGATTCGGTCCGTCAGTCTATCAATTATATGCAAATTAAGAAAGGAATGGTCAAACTTCACTTTTATTATACTCAATATAACAACTTAAAATTTGTAATTTCGATTATTGCCGTGGGACTCTCCATTCCCTTTTATTCCTTTTCCACTTCCATTACATAAGTTTTACTATAGAAGTAGTTAATTAACCAACCATATTTATTAAAGTAATAAAAAAATTCATAAATAAGCTTTAAGGTGGAAGTAGTTAATTAATGGGCCATATTTGTTAAAGTGAATTGGGGCAAGATGACAATATTTATATGATACGATCATTTTATGGCATACACATACACTCCCTACATTACTATCACAAACTTTTAAATGGATGAGAAAGAGACTTGTATGACGGTTACACCATATCGACACATATAAGATATTTCTGGGTAAATGTCGCGTGTGTACATGTGACCCATGTGTGTTTTCTCATATTTTATATATGTATGTATGTATGTATGTATGTATGTGTGCAGTGTGAGAATACGGTACGCCTGGTCACCTCGGGGACGCAGTGGAGCGAGGGACGAGAGGAATATGTGTCCGTTCTGTCTGTCGCTGCACTGTTCATTAACATTTTCAAAAACAAAAAAAAAAGGTTGCCTTTCGAGACAAACCCGTGACCCCTCCCCACTCTCTCTCTTCTCTCTTCTCTCTCCCTCTGAGACTGACAGCCATTCCCCCCCTCCCCCCCCC
>CXYZ01006865.1:3049648-3077903 GCA_900006705.1 Sonneratia caseolaris
CCCCCGCCCGCCCTCGCACACCCCACTTATTATGCCATCAATCGAACAAGTAACTGCTAACTAGTGTAGTGATAAAGATAAACGAATTAGATTATTGATCGTGCCGATGGGGAGAGAGGAAAGGGAGGTGAAGAAATGGCGCGGGAGATCGCCGTTGCGGATGCGTGGCTTTCGTCGTCCGTTCATGCCGTACTCTTTCTGATGCTGAGAGACTGTACTGTGCGCTCTCAAATAACTTCTACTTGGAAGCTTCTGCCTGCAATTTCGAATCCGAAACACACGCTCACTCTCTCTCTCTCTCTCTCTCTCTCTCTATCTCTCTTCCCTTCCCCTCAGATTCCTCCGATTAATCAACACCGCCATCATCATCTCCTCCTTAATTTGCAGTTAAGCGTGATCTAGAGGTACAAATTAATTAATTCCGTCAGTCCGGCGTGTCGGGTCAAAGGTTCTTCTCCGGCGTGACGCTCTAGCTAGCTGAGAAGCTCCGGTCCAGCCTGTGGGCGATGCGTCACGTAGCGGCTGACTCTGCTGACGTGTCAAGCCTGACTGAAATTATTGGTCATCCCACTACCGCACACGGCTTTTTTCCCAGCGTACCGCTTCTGTCTCTCTTTTATTTCTCTCTCTCGTCCTTCCAACTTGGCTCGAATGCTGTGCTTCCCCGTCTTTTCTAGCACCAAATTGTTCTTTTCGTATGGGCCCTTTTAACATTAAATGGTTGCACACTTTTCGAGGACTTAAGGTTGTTCGATGACTAATTTTGAAGAGAAGTATGATTTAGTATAATAGTGTTAGTAGTCATCGTCTATTCAAGTACATGTGAAATTATATATATATATATATTAATAATTTTATTTTTCCAGTTGAATATCTCATTTCGTCATCCTCAAATCCATACGCCCATCTTTTCTATATATTTTTCCCGTGATTTCCTCTAAGTTTTCCCCTCCGATAATCTTTTTAAATGCATCATTGATCCGGTCATAGTTTTTAAAACCGAACCGAGCTGAGAACTAATGTAGGCATGAGTTCATGGGTTAGATCGGGAGTTCAATGAGTTGAACCGTATATTTAATAAATAATATCAATAATATAATATTACTAATAAATTTATATAATATCATAATTTGAATATAATTAGTAACAAAAATTATTAATATAATCATTATATTAAACAAAAATTTAATATAAAATATAAATATAAGTTTAGTAAATAAAATAGGTACATTATAATATTTTTTAAAAAAATTTAAGTCGGCTAGTTTTCTCACAGGTTTAATTAGATTCACCGGTTGGACCAGGAATCGGCCGGTTCAATTAAAATTTTTCTCTTTAAATGTGCAATTGGATTTTTTTATAGGAACCAAACTAGATAAGTGGTCGGTTCTCGTTGAACTAGTCAAACTTATCGGCCCGGTCCAATTTTTAAAACTATGGTTCCAGTGTTCTGCTCTAGTTCACCCTGTCCCGTATGATTTGGAAGCTCTCTTCCTTGGTGTTGTTTTTGGGCATCTTGTACGTGCTTAACCACAATTCGGATGCACGTTCGACTTCACCGTGGTACAGAGTTCCTTCATTTTCCAGCTTCAAGATACCAAGAAACAACTAATATGAATTGGTTGACATGATTTAGTATCTCTTTCCCTTTAAATAAGGTCGGATTCAAGTCTTATAAATGGATATAATTCATACTGAGAACAAATTATCTGTAATTGGACCGATATGGGTTCCATCCGGATTAGTCGGTGCACAATTGTGTGTGTGCGTGTGCGCGAACTTGAAGCAATTTAGTGGAATGCATGCACGATATAACCACTCAACTACGCTTCTCGTGCTGTTAATCACCCTTTCTCCTATTGGATAGTAAGGATCTTGGGATAATAATGACCGAATGAGTGGTTATTCCAAAACACATGTAGACGGTGGGTAACTTGGGGACAAAATAAATAAATAAATAAATAAATACCCAAAGGTGAAATCAATTATCCATGGCAAAATGATGACTAATTATTCCACGTTGATGCTCCAACTTGATTGTTTCATCATGATGCCTGCGATTCTCATCATCATTTGGATATGCATAAAGTGGACCGACCATGTCTACGTCTCTCCCATGGCCGCCCCCCACTCGATGGCTCACCTCGAAAATCTTGTTCAAGACTAGCTCACCCCAACAAGACTGCACTCCCCTAACGTAGGATATTAAAACAGTTCGATATTTAGATAATTTGTCCTAAGCTCGAGTGCGCGTCTGTCCATCGATGCGGATGGAGATTGTTTTAAACAAGTCATTATTCAGGGAATTTTGTGTGGAATAATGGAATAAAAATAAAAATATCAGATGTGTTCGATTTCAAATGTATGAGGAGTCCAAAGACTCTACTGTTTGATTTGAATTTCTTCCACTGTTATTGCGGAGGGTAAAAGATCTTACGGCAGGCCAGAAAATGTCAGTTCTCACCTATATGGGTTGTTCGAGAATTTCTTCCCCTTTTTTTTAAACCTAAAAATAATCTTAATTTTAAAATTTACAAATTAATAATATTAATAATTAAATAATTTACTTATTAATGGTGTCCGATATTATAATAACAGACTAATCAATTGACGGTATATTATACAGTTTATGACAAATCATTAATTTCTAGGTACTAATCTCGAGAGTTTCAAACTCTAATATAACATACTGTATGTTGTCAGCTTACAAAACGAACCAACTCACAGGAGTGTTTAAATTGACTTAATTTGAACATAAATTAATTGGGACATAATTGATTTTTTTAACATTTTTACCAAAGAAATGTCAGTTTCAAGTTCCCATATATCTACTAATATTTATTTTCATTTTCTCTTGATCTTTCCTCTGATTTTTTTACTCTGAAATCACGAGGGCACACATCTGGTCTCTCCCACTGCAAGAATTATTATTACTTTATCTTGTTTTGGTGGGTGGGGGGTGTTGCAGCGGCTGACGAGGGGGCAGTATGGTCTCCCTCTCTCATGGCTTCTGTTTGTCGTCTTAATTTGCCGTTGTCGTGATTCTTTCACTCTTCTTCCCCTCTTCTTCTCCTCCTCCTCAGATACTTCAAAAACCCCTATCGAATTCAAATGTATGCCAGTCGAAACCACGAACGAACACAAAAATCTGCCATCATACATTAGTTTTGACTAGACATGCCTCTGAGATCAATATAATTCGAGATCACCGTCTATCAATATGAAACTAGTTTGTTCTTATGACACACGTCTCATAAGACAGAGCCGCAGGCTCAGAGAACAAAATATTAACACGGGTTAACCTAATGTCGTAAGATTATTTGCTCCATCCCATGAAATGAAACTATCCAGATTGCACCACTTATATATATATGTATGTATATATATAAACCTCTCTCAATCTACAACTTTGATTGTCTGTCTCCATCTACAAGACGCCACGATTGATTCATCAACTTGATATGTTCACTACACTGGAAAAGGAGAATAATTTCAATTCCAGTACAATTGGACAGAAAAGTTTTTCAATAATGTGTAAGTACTAAAAAATGAGGAGAATTTCTTGAGTGAATTTCCAATTTTTAATTTTTCTTTTTAAGATTTGGAATTCAGTGGCATGAGCCAATGTTGTGGGGGGTGGGGCGGCGGTGGTGGAGATGGTCCACATAAGGATGGGAAATCTAGAAAAAGAAAAGGCCGATTCTCTTCTGTTCCTCCTCGTCGCAACTTGCCAGCAACTCCGACAGATCCTCCCGAGCCCCACTTCTTCACATATGCTCTTATTATTATTTTTTTTAAGAAAAAACCCATAAAACAATCGGTGCAGTTTTCATTAGAGAAAAAACGGTTCGAAGTATATGTTTTTCGATAATAGGAGCAAGTTTTATAATTTTTAAAATATTTGCATATTTGATTCCATTACATATTAAATTAGTTAGTTACATTAACTTTATTATGATGGTGTTAAACTTTGTCCATGTGTCCTCTGTACGAGTGTATTGAAAGTGGGTACGTATGAATATTGACTTATCTGTGTCGATGAGTTTTATAAATAATTGTTGATTCAGACACAATTAATTACTCATCATAAAGAAAAAAAAGCATGTATATGTATATGTGTGTATATATGTATCACTGTTGTCGCATTAATTAAAAATATATATATATATATATATGTATATATGTCTTTAGCGAATTGAAAATTCATTGTTTTCCATTGAGATGCATGAAGTTAATAATATATTTGCTTCTGAAGATGAACAGGTGGGGGGGAGAGTCCTGAAGATTCTATTCGAGTTTCTAGAAAAGACATGCCGATGCAGTGAAAAGCGAACCCACATGACCACCGTCTATGCCTCGCCAGAAGATAGCACTGTCCATCCATACAAACAAAATTATGACTATGAATTGATTGAACTAATTCGGTATAAGTATAAGTCAGGTTTTAGTAATAAGTGAATGGGAAAAAAAAATTATCATTATCAGATAGTGTTACTACCTAACTTATGAGCTGTACTCTGTCGTCAAGATTTATCTGGATTCTGCATATGAGATGGGAAACACGAAAAAAAAAACAAAACAAACTGACAAGTTTTTTTTTTCTTTGATAGAAAATTCCAAGGTGCTACTTACAAAGTCTCATTGAGATTGACGATCTCAAGAAGAGACAGCTTAAAAACACAGAGAGCAGCTCCTCTGAGACGGATAACTCCAAAGGTTCCAAAAGCCGATGGACTGATGCATGTGTTCCTGTTCGCACTATGCTGCTCAAACAAATGATATATTCTAATCAATCAATAGAAAGCTGAGCAAAACCAGATGAAAAGAAAAACATATATTATAAATTCTAGGGCGTTCTCGAATAATATGTACTTGGTCGACGAGGGAATCAATCAGCATTCAAAATTAAATTAGGGTTTTCTCTTTTCCCTCTCTTCTTCTTCTGTCCTGTTCTTGTTCTCCTTCTTTCTTCTTCCTCCTCCTTTTGCACTCTTGTTTTTTTGTCTGTTTCACTGACCCCGGCGACGAACATAAAATACCATCTATAGTAATCGTATCATATGTGTATTATTGCAGCCTTGGTAATTAAACTGCGAGAATATCTGTGCAACTTTTGAGGATCGTACATAGCTCCTTCAAGATCAGCACGTATTAATATCGATGGGGATTAACGCGCCCGAGACACCGGAATATAAATTTGTGGAAGCAGCGGAATAACCTAGAGAAGTTTTAGAGAGCACACAAGCACCAGAAATATATTGCTTGGTAAAATTCTCTCGGGTAGAGGAATTTAAAGCATTTACGGCATTGAGCAGCTTTACTGGGGTATATATGTCGATCGTGTCAAAATCCCCGATTTTGACGTTCCTTGCTTGTGTTGTCAAAATCCCTGTGAAATGTTATAAGGAAGAGTTAATTCAACCTTAGCTATGAAAAGATAACTTTGATACAATTTTAACAAGATATTGGACAACCGTCGAAGAAGGTCTAGTAATTGCCCTAGATCAAGAGCTTGTGATCAGTCATCGTGTCAAAGTGCATTGCCGATCTGTGTACAAAACATAGCTAATTTAATAATGTCTAATGCTAAGCTCGTAATTTCCCATGGACAAGTCGGTGGTCGAGAAATCGCTGCCACAACTAGTAAAGCATCACTTCGGCCAGTAAAGACTCTCTTCCAACTCTTATTCTCACAGCCATTAAAAGAGCTAATACAACTACTGCGTGTTCTTCCGCTTAGATGGATCCTAATTTGGTTATGCTGTGCCTCCTGAGGTTCCTCTGGGTGGCTTGTTAATTAATTATCGTGCAATAGAAATACACAGAAGCAAGTCAAATTCAGATCTAGATATAGCAGGCGGTGAATGGATCAAAGTCGATCCGAGCAGATCTTTGCAGCAGGAGCCACGAACTATGCAAGTGTGTGTAAATTATGGCTCTCTGCTGAGAGACTGCAGAAGAAAAGAAGAAGAAATTCGTATGGGTCACGAGAGGGGGCAATATACTATTAATCATTACATGGGGGCCCCACCACATATCATGAAACGGCAAAGATCTGATATATTTTATCAATAAATGTAGCAGGACGACACTATACCTGTTTGTCTTTCTTTCTAGTTGCACAAACATATACATATATATATATAATATTTATATAATAGAGAGTATTCAGTTTTTGTCCCACATGTGTACATGTCGAATTTTACCAACACATATATTGTGGTCATGTCCCGAAGCCACTCTCTCTTTTTCCTTTTCCTCTGAGGTGAATTATTTAATTACTTACTGAGAAAAGTTTAAATGTTCAAAAATAATATGACAACAAATTGGTTTGGCTCAGCTTCAACGACTCGAGATCAATTTAGTTTCCCCATCCAGCAGGAAAATTTTAAAACATCATCAAAAATAACCTTGAAATGAAGGCATCTTCAAGAATAATTCTTTGGTTCTTGACACGTCGAGATCTTGTAACAGCAATTCGTTGTTCAGCCATGGGCGTATCTGGGGTCTTTCGTTCCATGGTGTGCTCGGCCACTGGATCATTTCAAGCGGAAGAGTGGTGGTTCTCCGTCGGGTAAGCCCGGGCCTTCCAGTCCCAGAGTCTCTCGAGCGAGTCTGATGGTCCAACTATTTGTCCGATCTCAGACGCTGCTGGTTGCACCCATCGATTTCATTGGCTTGCCAAATCGGGTGTAGATAGACCCAGAGAGATTCGTATGTCTTCCGAGCATGAACAGTGTCATCGCTGCGTCGCTAGATCATTCAGCTTCAGCGGAACTGGTATGAATACGTACGTATTAATTAATTTAAACGTATGTCTCCCTCTCTCTCTCTCTCTCTTTTTTTCCCTCCTTTCTGTGGCTAATATGTCTAAATGAGATTGACTAGCTCATCTACTTAACCTACAAATTAAAGGATGAAAAATGTGGCGCTAAATCTCGATGAAGACATGAAATGACATAAATAGAGATAAAGCAAATTAGAAAAGATCATCTAATTAGACGTCCTACCAAAAATTATATACAGTTTGATTAGACGAGTTGGCCGGGGAATCTATCAAAAGGGGAACGTGCACGAATAATACTAAAACTTTTACTAATGCAAGATTTCCGAGCCGATATATATATATATATATAAACTGTTACGATGATACGTAGTAGGCCATCAATTTTCTATTAATATAGTTAAATTGTGTTAATCTAACAGCTGATTCAGATGTCATACGCAAAATCTAATGACCAAGGGTTAATTTTAGATAATAACGATATTTCAAAATTTTTTTATAAAAAAAGATGTGAAGTTTACTACTAGGGGAAAGATGTTTCAGGGCTTCTGCTCCAGTCACCGCTGCCGTTGGCGAGCCCACCGGAAGCATGGACGACTCTATCTAAGGGACCTCGTCTGGAAGCCGACTTGCCGGCGAGAGAGCCAAATGTTGAAATCTACAGCTTCCCTCCCTTCAAGATCTCCGAGAAAGAGAAGAGGCAGAACCGGCGGTCCTCCCGTCGACCATCGGCCGGCATCCCAGGCTGGGTCGTCGGAATTAAGCTCGTGAGCACCTCCAACGATTGATGATCTCCATGCAATTATTAAAAAAAAAGAAGAAGAAGATAGTTTTATAACATATTACAACAATTTTTTTTTTCCGCTTTCGTGCCAAAGAAATACCAATTGCCATTTTAATGATATATTAAAGTAGAGGTACCATGCAAAAGCTTGTAATCCTCTTGATTTAAAAAGGACAACAAAAAGTAGCTTCCTCTACGACTAATGATCTGTCTTTCACCCATTCATGAATTCAAAAGAAAATTTGTGAGGGGGGCAAAAAAATGAAGGGAGAAAAAGGAAAGCGTATGCATGTATGGGCTGTGTCGACTTGTTTCTAATCAATTACAAAAAGAAAGCTCAATTTTAATGGCCACTTTAGGGTTTCATCAAAAGGGGAGAACAACAAGAGACTTCTTTTTCCACCCCCCTCCATTATCTTTCTCTCGCTTCCTTTCTTCCCCCTCTTTTGCTTCCTCTTTTCCTTTTGTACGCTTCCCTTTTCTTTTGTAAGAAGACATCCATGGAGATTCTACCGTGAAGAACAAGAAAAAAGAGCCCCTCTGGAACATGTAAAATATGAACATGCTCTCCTAGTTATCTTTTCAATTTTGTACCGGTTAATTTTAATTTATAAAACTCAAATTCGAGACTTTAATAAAATAATATGAAGTATCATAAAATTTTAACAGATTCATATTGATTACTTTGGTGAAGTTTTGCCATCCAATGATAGATATCCACTTGGCTAGGTTGCATCTATATCCATCAAATGATAGATATCCTCTTGCTCGTTATTTAATTCAGATTTAGATGTTGTATATTAGTACTCCTCGAGATCAAACATCTGTGCATGACCCATTAAAAAATATGATTAGCCCCATAAAGGGTGTCACCGATTGTCAAAAGATAAAGGGCACATCAGGCCAGAGATTAAATATGAAATGTCCGTGGAATTGGTGAAGATCAAAGAAGCAAAGATGGGGAACATGAAAGGCTGTTGGATCACATGCACATCACATTCTTTTTCTTCCTTCTCTTCTTTTGATACTGTGGCTGATGAATATTAAAGCGGGGAATAAAAGGTGGTTAAAGGCTAAGAAATTAGAAAATAATGGTCCTACATGGTTCCAAGGCTGCTCCCCGAATCTCACTCCTCAATCCGAGGGATTCCTTCATTATATTTATATATTCATATACCTTATGAATTAGTCAAAAGATTGAGTGGTTATAGAGCTCCATATAATAATGTCACATTTCAATGTGAGATTAAGAGGTGCGTAATACACAATAGATCTGACCGAGCTCAGCACGTAAAGCATGACAGGAATTTCATCTTTTTGCATTAGCAAGATATTAACGTAAGCGTAGATTTCTTGCAAGAAATGACCTTCTTTTCAATTGCACAAGCTATCATATATGCACACACCGATACTTTCTTCTAAAACCTATTCAGTCGACCATTCTTGTGGGGGCTGTATCCTGTGATCTCTGCTCGCGGAGACAACTTCACATTCATAAATATATATATACACACACACCTAATTATATGGAGCAAGTGATCTGATCATAGTAATATTAGATCGGGTTTTCTGTGATTCATGGGGAAATACAATACTTATCATCAAGTGATCATTTGCAATGTTTCTTTGATCCTGACCATCCGATTTTTTTTCCTTCAATTTTAATATTTAGGGTTACAGATTTACAGGAGCAATGATGACAATGATAGAAATATGATTGCCACCTAATTATCCACTGAGAAATCCTTCCTCTTTTTAAAGGGGGATGAGCTCTCTTCCATCATGTCAGCCAAAAAGTGTCCCTGCCTATTCATGAGAGGAGCTCGCTCTTGTCTCTGGGCGGTCGACGCAGACCTTTTACTCAACAGCACAGGTTAATTGCATTCCTTCTCGAATCTCTCCCCCTCGAAAGAAAACAGAAGCTGCTCCACCAGTAATGCTTGGAAACCCTAATTTTAACGTACTGTTAAATTCTCCCCCCCCCCCCCCCCCNACTCACTGATCATGTTCAGCTTTGGATTTGCATCACTGAGAAGTTTGAAGCATAGGTAAAGTCTGCCCACTTTAAACTCATTTGGTTGATGAACCTTATCATGGTTATGAACTATAACTTTTGCAGGATCCATATAATTAAGGGTTGATGGAATCAATGGTGTCGATTTATCTAGTCACGCAAGATTTTAAGATTCTTGTGATTAGAGATTGCTAGCAAGATCATCGAACTAGTATTGATTCATAACTAAATGCATGATGGCCAGTTCTTTCGTGGTTAAAATCAGGAGCTGAATCTCGATGACCTTTTGAATTGCTGAAAGAGAGCAGGTAATCATCGACAAATGCTAACCAAGTAATTTATCGTGAAGCCATTTCCTTGTAGAGGAAAAGAAAATTAGAAGTTAATAAATTAATAAATAAATACAAAGGGAAACTAATGCAAAATAAAATGCGATAAATCTTAAGCTCATCAGATAGTTGAAGAGGGGGATGAAATGACGCAAGGGGTTCCCGTCTTCCACTAATGCAAACTGCTCCGTACGGAAATTAAAGGAATTTTCAGAGCGTTTGGGACCGAGACTTTTGAATGATCGAGATGATAATGACCGAGCCCAACATAAGTGACTCGTCTCGGCACTGCATATTCTTCAAAAGCTAGCACTTCGCGATAAAAGTGGATTTCGGAGCAATTTATTCCATTTAAAAATGATTCAGGCTTTGGCGACATTGAAACGGTAGAAAGGTTGCTCTTCCAAGGATGTTTCGGTTTCTTGGGTGCACTAAGGAGACTCGACTTATTGATCAACCAGTGTATAAATAAGTGTACTTGGAGCTATTCGCTTTGGAAAGTGGAGCTAATTTTGAGGGTATATATAGAGAGACTGTAACTGGGGATCATGGCAGAAGAATGAAGTCCTATGGCAGACAAAAATCTGGTGAAAAAGCAAGGCAAACGATACAGGGTGGAGGGAAGGAGTGGAAAAATGGCGGATTCTGGATCAGACCCCGAAAAGATTGGAGGGGATAAACAGAGTTGAATAAAAACAGCCCTCTACCTTTAAGTAATGTTTTGGATATTAAGTATTATGAATAAAAAAATTATAATTATAAGAATTTTAATCCTGAATAGATTAATATATCGATTTGATTAGTTGAGGTATATTGGGTAGTTACATACGAGTTAGGCGCACTTTTGTAGGATATACATGCATATATAAGGAGAATACTGATGAGTGAAAACCTCAGATGATTTGAACTGCAGTGGTGAGAGCAACCTTCCCTCCTCTCCTGATCACAGAAAGAAAGGGAAAATATATATATATATATATATGAGAATGAATGGTTAGTCTGAAAATACGATAAAGTCAGTATGGTATCTTTACCTGGCTTTTACAGTTTTGTTCCTTTCTTTCAGATAAAAGTGATGAGATTGCTGTGAGTAAGATCGAAGGATCGGAATATCGACAATGGAGCTGATCGGCACCCAGTTACTGACTGCAAAGAAGGGTCGGTCCTGGAACCCAAAAAAACTTCATATAGTAAAACAAAACCCGTTGACCCCCTTCTCCGTCACCAACCAAATGCCATAATACATGTATGCTTTCGTAGATTCAAGAATCATCAGATACTCCATTTAACAAATCCAAACGGTTAGGTCAACGAAGTGCAGAAGAAATCAATGAAGGCGGTCATGAGATGAACTTATGAGGTGCTGCTGATGGGCCAGTTGTACTAGATTGATTGAACCTGCAAACTTCAGTATGAAGTCCATCGTCCATCACATCGATAATAGATAACACACACACACGCACAAACAGAGACAAACAGAGAGAGAGAGAGGGAGAAGACTAGTAATGGGGGAAGCGTGTTCACTTTCCTCTTATGTCATAACTTCGTAGGGCACGCATGATAAGGAAAAGTGCACCAATCTCCCCCATCTTCCTCAAAAGTAATAAAGGCTTTCTCTTCCCTTTCTTTTCATCTAAGACAACTGGCTCTTCTCTTCCCTAATTCAACCCGACAAGCTAATCTTGCTTCCCAAGCCTCCATTCGCATACCGTGAAGAACATCAAGAAAGAAAAGGTTTTCAACGCAATGATCATTAACTACCTTCATGTCGTAGACCCTCCGCTCTAACTATCACACAAAGATTTACCCAAGCTGTACATGCCACTTTCATGTGCTCTGCACAGGAGTTTGCTCCCGTCAAAATTTCTTTTTTTTTTTTACATAGCTAGACCGTAACTCAGTGGCATATCGATAGCATTTAACTGTGCAAGGAGTCAAATCCTTTAATGAGCTTGCAGCTGTTAGAGATATTCTCCTATTAGTCTCATGCTTTCCTACAAATTTGAGGATGGAAACTGGGAAGAACTTCACCAGTCATGACGACTATGGGAGACAGGACAAATCTCCATCCATTATCGAGCGGTCCTGGAATCGCCTCTGCTACTAAGGCCAGAGAAGAGCCAACACTCAGAGCTTTAGCTTGAGTACAGAGGTTAATAAACCAAAGAAAAAAAAATCAATAGTTACCTACGCCTTCTTCACGTAGGCTGATCAACAGAACCATGAATTGCTAAGCCCCCGTGAAAGTAAGAACTCAAGGAGCCAAGGAACGAATTCAAGCACCACAACCAATCAATGATTTGTAAATTACTGAAGTTTCCCAGTGCATTTCATGAACTATCTATCTTTGATATTTCATATTTGATGGAAATAATGTGTACCAGCATATGACATGCACTAAAAGGATAGAACATATAAGCATGTGAATAGACTACTGCATTCATCAATACGACTAAACAAACATCTTCAATAATTTCGATGGTGAAGATCCAAATATATGACTACAGTGTCGGCTCAGTCCAAGCTGAGGCCACTGTGAAAGGAAATGAACATAAATTAAATCTTTTTCCGTCATAAAATGACTTGAAACTATCATCTAAAAATGGAGGTATTGCGTTCTTCAAGAAAGGCCATTTCATGAGAGAAATAAAAAGAGAGCTCTAACATAGACTTCCTGCTTTTGAAACCCAAGAGCCCTTCAGTCGAAGATGCCAATTTCGCATCTCAATTATATGATTCAAGAGGAGGAAGACACAGGCCTACCAATCATGTAGAGAGGCCCGTCATTTTACAGATGGGGCATATGTTCTTTTGCATTAGCCACTGCTTGATACAATCTCCGTGGAATTCATGACCACATTCTAGGGTTCCAAGATCTTCTCCATCATTGTACTCCTCCTGTACCCAAAAAAAAAAAAGGAACATGTGATTTGTTTTGCTTCAAAAATTTTGAAATATCAAAAACAGAATACAGCCGTTTGGGAATTCATTCCTGAAATCAATTCTTGAAAACAGAACAGTCTCAGTTTTCTATGTTCTCATGTTGTGAGAGGTGTACCTGAACCTCAGCTTTCCTTTGACTGTTCTCCCTAAAAGGTAAATACAGAATTACATGCTTCCATGGAGAATTCCGTATCCATACTTGCCGTCATTCACTAATGACCTCTTTCTCTACTTTTAAAGAGACGGAAAACAGAAAATTGCCTAACTTTCAAGAGGCAAGCCACTTTCATTAAGCTGTTATATATAGTTGCTGCAATGTCATTAGGTATCAGACACGGCAAGGGTATGGCATCTTACAAAGTTTGAATTTGAAAATAATTTTATTTTATTGGGCAATAGCTTCTCCCTCTTTCCATTATAGTACAAGATATCTGGATATCATGGAAAGGCTTCTGTGGACATCCTAAACAGACTTTCCTTGAACATTGGCAAGATCTCTGCCTCTTGTAGATTTTCTGTCATTGGCACCCAAGAAATTGAGTTGTTCATACCTGGCAAATGCAGCAAGGCTCGGTCTCTGTCTGATCTCTAAGTACAATTACACATTTCCGTTGCTTCAATTGCATCAATATAGTTTCTTCACTCAGCCCAGTACTGACATTTCCAATGCGCTCTTCCAGAGCCAGTAACTCCTGAAGCAATTACCAAAATAAAATAGTTGAAAAAAATTTACTTGTTAGAGAGCCTAATAAATAGGGAAAATGATTAGAATCTGAAAATCTGTGCATCTACCTCATAAGACATGTTATCAACATCAAGCCTCATGTCACTATGCCGATCATGAGTATCAGCTACACCAAATAACATTGAATGATCAAGTATCATGTAGTCCTACAGCATCAAAGTGAGCGCAGAATTTTAGCTAAAAGAAATACAGTAAGAGGATATCAGAATCAGTTATACAATTAATGCATCCTCAAAGGTCAGATTTGGTAAAAAAAAAACAATGGCAGTGCCTTAGGCTGGAACCAATGGGGGTAATTTAGTTGCCTTCCACATCCCAATTCTTAATAAACAAGAAGCTCCTAATAGAATTTAAAGATTCGTGACTTTTATCTCATCTCCCCAATCAAACAGGAGAGAGGAGTTGTTCATGTTTCACCCCTGAGAAAAGGAAAGCACATCAGTGAAAGAAAAATATCCATAATGCAATTCCAATGGCACAAAGGTGTCATGCCAAATCAGAGTGACAAAGTTAATGTAAGCAAAATGTTATGAAAACCTAAAATAACATATTTATTCAAAATATCAGCACAATGCCTATTCAATGTCTTCTAGTTCCACCTCTACCTCTATCTGCCTCTAGTTCAGCCTTTTGATTAAGGTCATGGGTCTCGTGAATTCAACCAAGGTCTATCACCATGAATTTTATACATATCAGGAGCCCTTGTATCGAGTATATCTGGAATTCCTGTAAGATAGCTATAATGGTGTAATCACTTTACAGATGTGTTTCCTCGATCTTCACCAATTATCACAGTGCATTAATGATTAGAGCAGCATCATTCACAAATACTACAACAAAAACCACAACTACTAGTTCACTGTGTACGTCAATAAGATCCTTCTGAACTACATTCAATATATGCAGAATGCAAACACAGAAATTGTAATGACAAGCATCTACCTCAAGATGCAAGCCTTGTCCTCGACGCATCATATCCAAAACACTGCGTATCTGTTCCATGTTAGAGCTGCAGTGAGTTCTCAAGACACTGTGTAACACATTTTAAGCAAGGACAAAATGAAACAAAAAATTCCAAATGACAATGAGTGAGAGCAGCGAGTTCAACGTTTTCCCAGAAGACAGAACAAGGCTGCAAAAACATGAATGCCCTTCATAGTTATATTGACCACGTCAGGATAATTCTCCAATGTTCTATTTCTAATAGAGTCATATGTTTAGCCAACACTATGCTCTACCCTGTTCAAGCAGCTAAAGGGATGGAATGGAGCAACTCCATTCCCCACAACCCTCAATTAGTGTGGTGTGGCCACTCAAATGGATTTCATGGTATCACAATTCATTTCTTCACTAGCAGGGTGTTCACGGGGAGATCTTAGCTCCAAAAGGAGCTCTCCATCAACCAAAAAATGATGAATCAAATAACAGCAACTCTAACTAAATTTTACTTTTAACTTTTGCATCAAGGAAAATCACAGAAACAAACCTCTGATGCAAGCCTTCTTCTCCCTTCACCAGCAGTAGCAAAGGCCCGTACAGTGTAGGGGAGCCCAAGCACACCTTCATCACCCTGCCTATCCAACCAATAGGATGATCTAGGGGGCAGCGAGTGGCGGGCATGGTTATTAGCATTACCACGTCTTGGTGACAGTACCATATCTTGTGACAAGCCTGAATGACCAGACGCCATCAGGGGGTAGTTGCTCGGGCCTCCTCCAGGCTCAGAACCAACAGCAGAGAGAGACCTCCGAACATATTCTGATAATCGGCGTGGGTAGTGCATTGGTCTACGGGGGACAGTAGGATGAATTGAGGAGCTGTCACCAGTCTGTGAAGGAGGAATTAAGTTTCTCGGTATACGAATAATTCCACCACTTGAACTCCTGCTCTGACCATGAACTCTTGATTCACTAGAGGGAATGGACATGGGATGATCTTCCAAGGTGTTTCTCAAGCTGCTGGTCATTGCTTCTCCTGAACTCTCAGCTCCTGCAGCAGAGGCTTGCTGAGGCCCACCTAGCGGAAAAGCAGGAATATGAAGCTCAGGAGTATGTGCTTG
Source organism: Sonneratia caseolaris (assembly GCA_900006705.1). NCBI lineage: Eukaryota > Viridiplantae > Streptophyta > Magnoliopsida > Myrtales > Lythraceae > Sonneratia > Sonneratia caseolaris. The sequence goes on from CXYZ01006865.1 coordinate 3,065,307, forward strand.
AGAATTCATACCACCAGATGAAGATTCTTGACACAAAAGCAACCCAAGATCTGACCCAACAAGTTCTGAATTAATCAGGGGATCTGAAGAATGCTGGCCTGAAGTATTTAATCTTGAGCGGACATTCCTCGGTAATCTTTCTGAGCTCAGTGATGAAGCCCCTCTTGCCCCTAACCGCACTCTCGGTGCTGCTTGTTCAGATATAGCCAAACTACCATTAATTGGACTGTTATAGCCCAGAGAAGCATCAGGACAATGGCTACTCTCTGCATCTTGATTGTAGCCAGAGTCCCTTGAAGACTGGCCCACATGCCCTTCAAAAGATTTTCTCTTACAAGGTACATGTCTACCCTCTAAGGAACTGCGAGTCCCATCTTCACTCTCTCCCCCAAGATTCACTCCACTCTCAGACGAACCTGTAAAAGGTTCTGGTTCAGAGCTGTTGGCGGACTGATGCAATTGGTCATCTTCTACACTTGGCTTGAATGAATCAGGACATTCAACGAGTGGAGAATCCTCACTCCCATGGCCAACAAAGCCTGAATCTATCTCAAGGTTCACTGGGCTGGACACTGATCGAGAACTCTGACCCACCGAGAATTCGTTATCATTAGACAGGTCATAGCCTCGACCATCAAACAAATGATCGTTCATGAAATCAATGCTATTACTAGGAGCAAGAAAGTTCTCTGAATCACGGTTGTCTGATACATTACTCCAATTGATTGCAACATTACTTGAGGAGGATCCATGCTCCAGGTTGAAAAAGTCAGAAAAGGAACCAATGGTTGTCCTGTGCCCTTGCATTGGGGCCAACAAACAGGTTTAGGATGAATTGCCAAAGCGAAAATGTCACTGCAAAGTGAAAAAAGAAAGAGACAATTGTAGGAGTTAGAACTGTTGTAAAATTTAAAATGAGAGATAGATTTAACTAATTTAGATGAATTGACCAAAATCTTCTGAGGAAAACATGGAAATTCTATTTAAACAAAATGAGCACAATATTAGATTGGAACATAAAAAAGCCACATTACATCACAGGAATTGGCAGAGGCAGCTAAATTATCAGACTATTTTACCAGAGGAATGGAAAATACAACTGAAGCACTGTCTGAGCTTGACACCACCACAATTATTCAGCAGAAGTATAGGAACTTTGTTTTATAAGCATTAGAATGTACATTACTTTGGAAAATGCAGCTCCTCAAGAAATCTACAAATGGTTCGGTCTGGGAAGCAGTTTCAGTCCAGGTCTTAGATTTTTATGACAAAGTCCAGTGTAGCTTTTTCCAATGACTGACAATTCAGAAAATTGTAGTTCAACACAATAATTTGGCGCAAGGAAGCCGGAAAACAAATTTTCTGCAATCAAAAGAGCTCTTACAAAGACAAACATCAAGCAATAACAAGGCGAAACCTCTAAGGTGTTGGCTAAGATCAAGTGTAGTATCCCCAAAATGGTAGATTCTCAGCTCTATGAGCTGGGAAAGCTTTATAAATGTTAGCATACGAATACCCACTTCAAGTCAACAGGAACAAAGACCTTAAACGATTCATTTCAAGAATTATACACAAACTCAACCAAAAAGAGGCATGTCTAACAACACGAAGCTGCAAACAAATTACACGCGTACTAAGGAACAGAAATGGTCAAAACCCAGAAATTGGTCATTAATTCCAACAATCAAGAGATTTTCCCAAGAAAATCGCCTAACCAACAGAAAACCTGCAACTGGGTCGATCTTCGGATTTATCTTCGACCAAATCAACTAAGCACATAAAACTGGAAAAATATATATATAGATACATATATAACTGAAACACTGTAAGTCTTCAATCACATCCGACGATCATAAAGATAAGCCGAAGAACTCAAGGAGTGAATCCAAAAGCTCACCTTTGAGATGAGAATGAAGCAATCGGACCGATCTGCGAAATGGGTCGAGGAATCAGAGCCGGCAGGACGTCTCTGCTGGTATTTCCCTTCCACTTTCTCAGGAATAAGGAAGGAAGGTGAGGGGGCACAAAATAGAGCCCCACTTATCAAAGCAAGAGAGAGAGAGAGAGAGGAGGAGGAGGAGGAGGAGAAAAGAGGCGCTGGGGTGAAGAATATGAGATGGGTATTGAAATGTAAAGAACACAGGCAAGAGAGAGACGGAAACGGAGACAGAGACAGGGACTATAAAGAATACAGCACCCTGTCATTTGCAAGATAACCCCGGAGATAGAAGGGAAGGGAAGTTAAAACCAAGTGGGCTGAACTGACAACCGATTTCCCTTAGGGAGGAGATTCAAACATGTCCAAAGAGATAAGAGAGAAATAAAAGAGAAAAAAAGGAATTGGGAAAAATCTAATGGATGAGATTTCAATGCAGGATTCTTGATTCTAAATATGGCAATGTATTGCATTAGATGTTCATCTGAACCAAGCACTAATTTACATACTCAAAATTTCATGACCCTGATTATCTTTACCAGTAGGAGAGCTGTCATTGAATTGTGACGCCTTTATCCACAAAAGAGAAATTACCAAAATATTGATATTTGATTTTTTTTTTTTTTGTCTTTACTTCACGGGGAAGTAAATATATGAGGGGGGATAGATTGAAAAAAAAATTAGGTGGGCTTTGTCATTTTTGGATGAAATTTTGGGGTGTTGAGATTGAAATAATGCTTTTTTTTTTAATGAAGAAAAATGACATTAGACAGAGGGGAGAGCACAATTCCAACCAATAATAATATACCAGAGATGTTTACTGCTCTGCTGGGCCCGACTCTCCACCTTTCCTTCTATACTCTCTTTCACCTTTTGTTTTCATGCAACAGGAAAAGAGGAGGAGGAGGAGGAGGAGACACTGGATTTAGATGAATTCACTCTGACATAGGGATTTCACTTTCATGGGATCTCCGGCTTTGCGTTTTTAAACCAGGAATAGCTCAGAATAAAAAAATATATCTTTCAATATGTCAATTTGATTTAAAATTTAGATGCATCGACATTCATGTCAAATGACAAAAATTAGAAAATTAAAGATAGAAAGCTCCCAGGAAAACTTTCATTTCTCCCTTTGTTTTCAGAGGAAATGCTTTTCCGAATACTCTCTTCATATTTTGGATCACCATATCCAATTTCTCTCATGACTGTTCACTCTACTAATGCTCCCCTTCTTACTCTTCAAGTCAACAGGGTGAGGTGAGTCCATACTTCTGCCGAAGAAAATGTGTTCATGATATAGATCATGTAGGTGGTGAAAGATTTCGATCCTTACCAAAGAACCAAGTATTTCCGTCGGTGACATTCATTCTCGATTTTTTATCAAGTGTAGAAAAATCAGAGCTGACTGACTACGTGCTCAAAGTCTGATCACTACATTCATAATTCTTGATTATCAATTCACCGAATATCCTTTCATGGAGGTTGTGTCTTTCCACCCCCAAATTGACTCAATTGGATTTTCACCGCTCAATACCATATATTGCTACAACTTGCCTCTGACCTCCACATCCTTGTATCTCCTCAGAAGACATTTCTTAGCGTGCACCTTCCCCTAATTATGGGTGTAATATATTTTGTCAAATCCAGCTAGCCAACCATCCTTTATAAGGCACACTAAATAGACAGTAAGATTTGGCAATTCATTGATTTTATATACTTATTATCGTGATACACTTGAATCCTAATTGTTACTCATGATGTGGCAGGAAGTGACTGATGCACGGAATTTTTGTTGAGGTGTCATGACCATGTGGTACCCGACGATGTAGCATACTTCTCCTCCAAAGGACGCCCCCTAGAGGACAAAGTTAAATGACGAGATACCTCTTCAAAGGGTCTTTCTATTTTACGGATTCCGAGCATGTATATCGTGTTAAATTTGTTATGAATGTATAAGGAATTTAATCAATCTCCATTTAAAAGTTTAAGTTGATAGGTGGCGGTACCTAACCCTCTTATAAGCCCACAAATTTTTTTTCAATTAATCGATGTGCGATCGCATATCTCAATATCCGACATCACATGATAAGGTGGTCCACTTTACCACATGCTATTAAACACTCACCCACAACAACTGTCTATGAGACGAGTATTCTTCTCCCCATCTCGGACGAAGGGGACAACTGATCACAAATCGAGCAATTTTCTTCCATACTTAGGCTTGTATCAATTGAGCCGGGCTTCCAAACTCGGGTCGGGCGATGTGCAAACCCACTGGCTCTAATATCATGTTAAATCTATTGTGAGCCCATAAAAGATTGATTTCGTTTTCACTTAAAAACTTAAACTGATAGGTGGCGGTACTTAACCATTTTATAAGCTCATAATTATTTTTTCATTTAATTAATGTGCGATTATATATCTTTACAATGCATAAGTTAACTTTATAATTTGATCGATTAGGCTTTTGAATTTTTATATTAAAAAAAATAGCACATTTTTTAAGACACAGCTAATTTTACAATTATTGTTTCTACACATATCAATTTATATTTTGCCAATCATTTTAGGATCTGTACTTGAAAGTGTACGGCTAATTCCATACTCTCTCAAGATAGTCTAAAAAAGGGAGAAGAAAATGGAGGGGGTGCATGAAAGCAAGATAACCTAACTTACCACAGGGGATCAGTTTTCCCTGATTTCTTTCGGCGTATAATATGTATAAATATAGATGTTGTCTGTCGGTATACATATATACATGTGTGTGTATGTGCGTACGTACACACACACACACACACGTATAGGTAAAGACCATGATTTATATTTAGGTCAAATTGGGTTCGCTTGATGAGGTGTTGCCCCTCCCAATTCTGCTCACCCGATAGAAGCTATAAAAGCAAAGCATCGCCTCATCTGAAAGTGACAGAGCCTCACCTCGTCATCTATGTATAGCATTTTCAACTATGAGTGGGGATTCTCTTCCCTGCTGCAGATCAATTATTCTATCGACTATTATCGCTGGAACGACATGACTTACAATAGCATTAATTGCTTAGTCCAGTATTATTAATTAAGATTCTATTATAATTTAAAATAAAAGAGACATTATGTTTAAATATTTTTTTTATCGGTAGAATTACAATTTCAGTTATTATACTTGAATTTGTACGCTTGAATTATAATTTCAATAGTTTATCGATATGGTATAACATATTAATAGAATTTTCATCATATTAGTCAAATTTTATCATACCAGCATATTATGTCAGTAATGTACTGTTATATTATTATATAATTATTACGTTAGTATACCGTTAAAATTATTATTGAAGTATATTATAAAATAAGACGGATAGGAATGAATGAGTGATTTTTAAATAGATATTAATTAAATGCTAATATACGTATACATAATTTCTATTGTTTTTTTTCACCTAAAAAAAGATGTTGAAATTTACTCACATCCAATCCAATGGTTGTCTTGAGTAATTATGCATCAATAGGCTAATATAGGGATTGACGCGGAAGTGTCGGGATAATTACATGACGGCATCCTCCACCGAAAACAATATATTGCCTATTTAATTAATAACAAATATCCCTTAACGATGCAAATTGGGAAGAAACCTTCCAATCGGCAGCTCTAATCTCTGCTTCCGCTAGTTTAATTGCCAAGAGCACCAAGCTTATCAGGTAATAATACATGCATACCCTCCAAAGTTTTGCACCACAATTTTACTTTTTACTATTTATTATTATTATTATCATTATTAGCTTTAGAGGAAAGCATAGAGAGTGGATCAGTACTACGACTGCAAAAGCCACAACCCATGTAGCAATTGCAGCCACAGCCACACCATTGCTTTGTGTGAGCATATAGATGAGGTGGGGTCGAACACTTACTGATAATATTAAATAAAATACATCGGTTAACTTAGTTTTTTTTTTTTACTTTTACTTATTAGTGTTGTATATTTGAGTCATGTTAATGGTAAAAATGGAAACTTCGGAGATTTATATCTCTTTAAATATTGATCGAAATCGAACTCAAGTGTTAGAGTTGGAGTGTAATGAGTTTTGATTTTGTTCATAAAAAAAAAAAAAGAAGTAAAGAAGAGACTCGTGGTCCCAAAGTGTGTGATTCCTTCTTATGGCTAACTGAACAAGCGTGCAGTCATCAGTACGGGGTTAGTAGTAAACACTAACCGCGATCGAGTCATGTGGGCCGACAAGAAGCCAATGTGATAAATCAATCAACCTTGGTGAAAAATTGGAAGCTTCGTGAGAGGGAAAACAAGGGTTTCACTTTCATGGCTCAAAGGGCTCTACTTCTCATCATTATATATATATATAAGTATAATTGAGGTTTAAAAATTCAATTGATCTTTATATAATTTAGAATTTAAGAGAAATCAATGTAATAAAAAAATAGAATTCTTTCAACATATATTTTTCAATTATAAAATCCAAAGTGAGACTCTCTCTCTCTTTTTTTAAGATAAAAACGCTAAATCAGCTATTTTTCAATCTTCTAGAGAAGCAAGTGGCATCATCACATAGACATTGATGGATCAGGAAACTCGGGGACCGGGAAGAGGAGAAAGACTGTCCCTTAACTACCCTTCAGAGTTGACAAAACCCAATTCACCCGTGCAGTCGATTTCCCCGTTTTTCACCGTCTCAGAGGGAGAAAAAGGAATAGTGTCGTCAAACTCATTAGCTATTCCATCATTGGGTCCATGGATTTTCAGGTTGAAGACAGAAGGCACACGTGATGAACCCGATAACGTGTCTTTGCATTACGCATGGCTGCCCAATTTTTGCAGCGTACTGCCACGCGGAAAAGCTAATGTCCGGTACGCGTGGAATGGATGGGCACGTGCTCGATATCTTACCGAAAATTTTTATGAGGCCCACTTGCAGGTGAGGGGAAAAGCACATCGTGCATGGTCCATCGAGTTTTGAAATTCCCAAATACTTTGAATGCTGATGCGGCTCTGGGCCATCTATATATCAATTTCTCTGGGCCAGTAGAATCAATCTGCAATAATCAATCATATATATTTGTGTGTACACACACACATGTTTTCCCAATTCAATTATGCGCTCGGGACGGTAACTTATCGGGCCCTTCAGTTCGTCAAAAACTCTTCATCTTTTTATTGGGCCTCGAACCATGAATTTTCGGGAGGCTGTTACACCACTTGATCAACTCGCAGACGTCGGAGTTCTATGAAACTGTTCTTGGAAATACGTATACATTAAGTTGTGTCTCCCGTTGATATGTGATTTATATATGATTGTGGATGAATCAACACATCGATGCGATTATGACTACTGTTGGCCGTGACAAGATGGAGTTCGATTGAGGGTGGAGACACCGCTCGTACGTCCTTGATAGAGGTCATCGTTTCAAGCCAGGCTGCATGCAGAGCTCGTCTATCGGCAGGCTAGTCTCGACCAGCACCGAGTGAGAGAGGACCCCAAAAATTCACCTTGGTCAAAATCTCGAAAGCTTACGTCTATACATCAATAGAACGGTCTCGATGAAGACATTAATCTACTGTCCTGCATTGAAAATGACATCTCGACTAAGGTCTTGTATGAGAAAACATTAATCTTCTGTCTTCTGTCTGGAAAATTGTCGTTGCACCTATCCTTGACGTGTTTTTCTCGGGCCTGTTTGAAAATCTTACTGGGAAACTGTGGCTTTTGTCAAATCACACCTTTGAAAAATGTGACTTTCTTTTTCATACCCCATGGTATGCTATTCAAAATCCAATAGCATACTTATTTATTAAGTAAAATTCTCTTTAATATTTATTTATAAAATTTAAATAAAATAACATGCCGATTGTTTTCAAATCCTAGAAATCTTACCGGTTTTCCCTCCAAATCATGTGCATATGAAATGACATTTAGGAACCCGTTTATCAGATAAAACTAAGGTTTGATTTCCCTGTCGTGGCTGCTATTTTTCCCTCAACAGGATGAAGAAGATTATTAAAATGATTTAATTAAGTCTCCTTTCTTTTGGAGTTTTGGGGAAGCGGACATGTCTCTTTTTCAGGTTTTGATTCTTTAGGGCTATGTAGCCTTCAAGAAAAAAGATGAACGAATAGTAGCTCGCGTGGACTTCAGTGTATACGTCCAGATTTTGCTTTTAACCTAAAAGCTTCCTTGGATTCAAACAATTCACGGATATTGAAAGATGGGCGAACCGAGGCATGGCGAGTGACATTTCCTCAACCGGTTCAGTTTCTCTAGTCGCTGGACACTCTTGTAACTTCTATGAAAGGTCCGTGCGGTGCTTTGATAGAGAGTTATGGAAATCGGTAGCAAGAGAAGAAAATGAAAGCAACGATTGTCCAATAGATAATAAAAGCTCGAATAAAGGGTGAAGAGAAGCCCTCCTTTGGTTACTAAGTCAGAAAAAGTGGGGCATGCAGGATCAGTACTTACACTAGGGTTTGACATGAGAGACACGACCTCTCCGCGTCTTTCTTCTTCCCCGACAACAAGAAAGGAAGAGACAGAAATCAAGAAAACGAAGATTAAAGCACATTGGAGCGGAATCAACGACGGGCTCGGGGCCGGATTAATGTGAAACCATCGGATCTGTGGACCCATAATTTAGATAATTTACTCGGTTCATTGTGTGGGACCTGCACATCCAGTGGCTTCACACTGATCGTTTCGGCCAGATATAATAGATGACAAGGTGTAGAATTGACTAGTTGCGGGATGGCGCAGATTCATGCCTATGCGAGTTAAAGTTATTTGGACCCCATCATCTGCCTTCCGGATGTAAAGGGAAGAGCTCCAGAGTTCTATCTTCTGCATACGCCTGATGATCTCCGCAAACCAGCTTGCTTTGATCTTCCTCCAGGAATTCAAATGCCCAGCTCCTGCACTTCCTCTTGTACGGACTGTCCTCATCTCTAACTATTTGACTTTCCTCCTGAAGACAGTCACAGAAAATGAAAAATTACATCGTTTTGGTGTCCATACTTGCACGACAACAACAATAATGGAGTAAAGGAAGAACAGTTTTTATAATTAAAAGAGAGATAGTTATAAGATTACATACCCTAGAATTGTTAGTGGTGCTGAGAGTTATAGCTGTGATGACGGTCGTTGGAGACGTCGGCGACGACGTTCTTGGGCAATGACCAAGTCCGAGGTTGTTGCGCTTCTGCTTCTGCCTCTCCCGAGCCTTGTGGTTCTGGAACCAGTAGAACACGTTCTTTCCCTCGATCTTTCCATACTTCCTGAGCTGTGCCGTGATCTGCTCGATCTGCTGCGCGTTCGGCGTCCGCATGCCGCCCCGATACAACATCTCCAGTATCCCGATTTGCTCCTGTGTGGGGTTCCAACGTGTGCCTCCGGGGTGCGTCTCCACCTGCACGACGTCATTTTATGCATATGTAAACTGCAAGTTCTTGTTCGTGTATGACAAACTTTGTACTAGAAGAAGCATGTTTCTCTGAGGAAAAATAGGATGGAGCTGTACCGGAGGAGAGTCCCTCTTGACGTCACCGTCGGGGGAGCTGCTGCCGAGCTTCCTCAGGCCACTCTCGGGCCTGATGAAGCTCTTGAGATCGAAAGCCGCTGACACGGTGGAGGCAGAGGAGTCGGGCGAGGAGAGCTTGGGGGCGAGGGGGCGGAGGCGCTTGCAGCCAGCGGCAGCTGCGAGGGAGAGGCCAGAGGGCTCGTGGTCGGGTCCGGCAGCAGCCCAGAGCCCACGTGCGAGCTGATGAACCTTCATGGATGCTGAGGCTGCTGATTTGCTTCCCCTGTGTGAGCGGTGGATGATGGAATGATAGGGAGTGGCAATTATATACTCTCAAAAAACTCAGACCAATGCGGGGAAAAAATGAAATTGAAAAAAAAAAAAAACAAAGGAGAAAAGAGGAATGGAGAAATTAATGTCTGTGTGGTTGGGTGCTTTCGAGATAACACCTCAAGACCGAATGATGAGGTGATCAGCAGGTTGACTTGCGGGGGAGTTTCCCCCTTCGGCCCCGTTCTGGCAAAGAAAGAAGCCAATTAATTGATAAGATGGATTTAATGAAATACCATTACTCTCTATTTAACATTAAAGTTTAAAATTGAATAAATATCAAAATGATTCTCTCTTTATTTTCTTCTTTTAGCATGAACTTGGTGTATCAATCCACAAAAATTCCCATCACAATTATTACTCATTTCAAAAATGAATTCAAAAACTTATTTAAAAGAGAAGATAAGTAACTTCATTTCATTTGATGTTTGAATGTGGAGCACCAAATGTAGATTTCAAGAACTTTGCATCAGTATTATAAGATAAGTTGGCATGTAATAATGATTTTATACATCCGATTATTTGAAATCAATAGAATTCTAAATAATGATAAAAACATTTTTGGCAATAGTAACCTCTTTCGATATGTAGCTTCAAGAGGTAGTGGGTGTAATGAAATCTGATTATTTAGAATAATCCCTTTTGTTTTTCTATATGCAGCCGGAGGGTAAGGGGGTGAAGAAATTAAATACAATTGCACAAGGGGGGCCATCTGAGTTCATATCATGAAGGACTCCAAATGGTGCATTCGAACCGCTAACTTATCAAGACTAAAACTTTTCAAACCATAAACCTACTAATGTGGCAAATGATCCGGGGTAGCAATGAGGACAGTGAAATCAAAGTCTCGTGGGCTTGAAGGGGATCACGGTAAGATTTTGTACGATTAGGGATATAAACACTCAATTTAGATGCACAAACAGGGCGATGTGAAGTGTGCGTGGGTTGGCCCGTCAAATCGGTCGTGTTTTTCTCGCTTTCATGATAAGGGTGCTCTCTTGCTTTTCGGTGCCCTCTCAGATCTTTGGCTCTCTCTCTCTCTCTCTCTCTCTCTCTCTCTCTCTCTCTCTCTCTCTCTCTCTCTCTCTGCCCATTAACTTTTTGTAATCAATATTTGAATAAATAATTTCATGGAGAGTAATTAACAAGGGAGGAACACGATCGACTCCGAAGATCACATCCTACATCAGATCCAATTAACGTAATCATTTCTTCTCCTCCTTTTGGAACTGTACGTCTGCGATTTCCCCCGAACAGTTCCAAATCCAAGACCCACTTCCCATTTCATTTCCCCCCATTGATCTTTCCATGTCCAACACCCTCCATATATATATATATACATATATAGATATAGATATAGATACCATTCCTTGAATTTTTGTATCACGCACCATTTATCATTAGAAGAGACAACTATTATCAATACAATCCTCTGGGTGTGCGTCACTTTCAATGTATCAATCATAGGTAATCAAGCCGACATTCACATAACATAGAATAGAATGGTAACAAATAAAATAAAGTATTGATATTACTTAAGTGTTATGGGTTAAATAGGTTTAACCAAATTGTTGAATATCATGTGCTTGTTTTATGAGTAAACTCTGTATGCATGGATGGATCGGACAGTGGGCACTCGAGTTCACCCGAGGTCACTGGAATAATAATTATTTTTTTCTGGTCCTCGTGGGATTGCAGGATTCGCGTTAGAACTATGAATAGATGTAGCCCACCAATTAAAGAAGAAAGTGGGCACGAAGCAATCATCGAATTCGCCACTTTTTCCAGTGAGAAATTTTCTTCTTTTCCTCTTGAGTGGTAGCACGTGTAATCTCATCCTGCCACACACACACACACACATCTCCAAATGACACCAAATGGGCATCTCATTTGAGATCTATCCCTCTTCGCTTGCCCATAATCATTCTGTCCCTATCATATCCAGTTAACAAATCGAACCGCCAATTAAGGGAAATCGAATCATGACCACGAGAATGCAACTGATGATGAACGTCTGTGTGCTTGATGAGATGTTCTCTGTCAGATGTTCTGTTCTTGACCCACTTTGCTACTTGTGAACGGGACATATGTACCGTAAGGATGGAAAATAAGTTCGTTTATATATATATATATGCATATATAGTTTATGGTGGATCTTTAGGGCAAATCCATCAAATCACTGGGTATGCCTTTGGGTTCATTAACTAGTTTTGAGCTTCTATAGTATGACCTAATACTTTTTTACGATAATTAATTTAATTTGTACTTTTTGAGAGAATTTGTGATAATTCAATATTGAAATCGTGATTAATGATTGGCTTCTTCAAATTCTCCAAATATGAATAGACAGGAGCAAAATAATATAGCCTTACCGTATATCCTTAGCGTTTCAGGAAATTAAAGATGCCGTAAGCACCCGACATCTCCAGTAATTCAGGCATTATTGATTTGTGGGAATCCCAAGACTTCTTCTATTCCCCTTTTTTTCTCCTAAGAATCGAAGGATTCACTCACTCCGGTAAATCTTGTTTCTGTCCGAAATGTTATGTCGTAAGATTCAAAAAGAAATTTAAGTATATTTTATTAATTACATTATTATGTTAGAGATTCGAAACAGACCGTGATTTGAGGCAAATAATATATAGTAAATACATCTGTTATATATGTAAACGCTTCTATCCACTCGTGGAGGAGGGGAAGGCTAGAAATGCAATTTTATCAAATTTGAGTTTCGATATCAAATAAATTATATAGTTAAAATTATCAAAATATTTATATTTAATTTAAATATTATAGTCATATTTTAATATTATTTATT
>CXYZ01006865.1:3078199-3131710 GCA_900006705.1 Sonneratia caseolaris
GGGATCCAGAGACGAGTGATGATCGATCCTTCGTATCTTGCGCTAGACTTTGAGCTGCCGAGGAGTGATTTTTCGGCCGTTATACCTCTCTGTTTTTTTTTCAAAATTTGGACAAAACTTTGTCGTAGATCACTCATTCTCGCGACTCCATGGGATGTGAAGGTGCATCGACCTTAAATTTCTTCACACGAAAGACAAGAAAGGAGGAACAGAACGCATTTTTCCTCAGGAGAATACTGCAGAGAGGGGAAGAAGGGAAAGAAAAATGCAGTTTTCTATATGAAAGTGAGGGGGAAAATGAGGAGAAATTCTCTATTCAACTGAGTTTACCGTCTTATCCTATGGATGACTCGGTCACTCAGCCAGTTAATTTGATAAGAGTGTCACATTATTTTTTACGTCAACCAATCAGACAATTTCATCTAATAACCTCTTCTTTTTTTTTCTTTCAATTGTACAGTAGGTTATAAATTTAGAAATAAATAGAAAAAAAAGTAAAGAAAGTTATAAATAAAAATTAAACTTATAAAAATTTTAATTATTAAATTAACAAGTCATGTAAATTTTTCTGGGACAGGAGGAGAAAGTGACAGGTGTCATTCCCTTCATTGATTGGGGGGTGGAAATCTGAGTGAGACGATGATATCATTATCAAAATGTTGACGTCTTACAATGTTCTTTGTCTTCTTCTTCTCCTTCTTCCTCTCCTTTCGGTCTGTAACTTTGTCTGATAAATGCCTCTGTTTTTTTTGGCCAGAAGTGAGGAGATTCTACGCCCCCCCCTCTCAATCACGACAAGTTTTTCCCCCCATTATTTATTTATTTACTTGTATAAAATCTTTTCCTGCCCTAACTACACCATAGCCATTCATGATTCTGCCCCTAGAAATATATACAGAATGTGTCCTCCTCGCCCCACCACCACACACGTCGAGTTAATAGGCGCGGAAGAGATCTGGCAAACCCCACCAATATTTTGCGAGTTGGATCATCCTCAACGTAACATGTCTGGTCTCCTACTCCTGAGAACACCTGTTCGGTGGGAAAGGAAATCTCCTAGTACGCATGAGGAGCATTCAGTATCCTCATGTAATATTACATACATGGGAGTCCAATCAAGTTATTAGTGATATGTTCATTTTGTGTTTAATAGTTAATTTTAAGGTTTTAGAGGTTTTTTTTATAACGTTTTTAGGGTTTTCTTTTGTGTTTTGACAGTTAAGAGCATGATGTTGATGCTCTTGTAGGCCACTTGCCTCCCGTTCTAGCCGAGAGAAAGAAGGGCAGGCGAGCTCAAGATTGATTGTGGGGTTCGGCGCTTGAGGGAGGGGGGCCGAGGGAGTCTTGTGTCGTGTCGGTCAAAGGAAAAAGGAGGACCGAGAGTGAAAAGGGAAGGAGTGGGGCCAAGATCGATGATGACAGAGGGGTGCGGGGTCCACACAGTGGAAGAAAACGGTGCGAATGGGAAATTCATCATCGTCATCATTTAAGGGAAGACAATTGCCATCATGCCCACATGTCCCTGGGACCACCACCCCCACCCTCAATCGAAAACAGCCCCTTTGCACGTACGCATGTACATCCAACATTGCCTCAAGGGCATTCAACCGTCTTGCCATTCATTCATTAAACATAAATAAATAAATGAACCTCTTGCCGACAGAGATTAATTTTAAGACCCATTAATCTCAGGGAATATTGCTCCTCTGTTAATATTAATAGCTATTTTCTAGGTAAATGCACATGTCCATATACGCTTAGACAATTGAAACATGTGAAATAACTATGACATCTCTCACCGCACATATCATGTACTTGAATAGTCAATTGGTTGATGAGATTTCATCGAATGTAATTCAGTTATTGAGCCTTTCAATAGTCTGATCAAATAGTTTATATTAGTAGTTCAGGTTAAATAAAATTCTTTTTTTTTTCCCTCTCTTCTCTCGGTACCATTCGGCAGGTAGACCAGATCATTTTCCTTAATCTATCTAAATCCGGATATGGTCCATTGAAGGATTATAGCATGTGCAGCTGGAGTGGCGTGTAGTAAAGGTCAGAAGAATTCTGTCATGGTTCAAGGCACGTCATGCACATTCTTCGGCTCGAGCAGAGACACAAGCACTGTTACTAGCTGCCGAGATAGCTCACCCTCACAGGGATTGCAAGTCTGACGTCGGTAGTTTTTTGAATCCCGCTGAATCTTTTGAGAGCTGGTCATGCACATGGATGGATGGCTAGGACTGGGAATTCTTTTGTCAGCTAGGCAGTAGATCTGGGGACTGGGACGCTGGATCTGTACATTTTGGAAGACGAAAACCTTCCTCATCCTCGATTTACTGAACAATATTTCCTATCGAGCAATTACGGTAGACATGTACTATCAACCCACACTATTTTATCTTCTAAGAACATTTTCTTGGCCAAATCTTCTATGAACAGCTGTGTTGGTTATTGAAACTATTTGGGTATCAAGCACAGATGCAAAGTCTAATTATGCTGCTATACACACCTTCCCTATCGTTTTGTTTAACTTCTGCAAGCTCTCCAGGAATCGTGTAAACTTTTTTACTCTTGCATCTAAGTGGTTGGTCAAATATTTTAAATTGTAACCTTGTCAACATTATAAAGAATTTCTAGGAGATTAAAAGGGTACAATACTTAAAATATGTGTTATAGACTATACATATCATTTCAATGAAATTAATTAGAGATATTAATTTGAGTGCGATTAGAGTAACCTAACATGGTTTCTTGTAAAAGTTAATCAAATAAAATTTAAAATTCTAATTTAAATGTGTAAATTGATTATTTTTTAAATTAGAATATATAAAATGATCGCATAAATATTTTAAAATATGAAATATATAATTAGTTACTACTCTTATATGGTAACTATGATTCTATGAGTAGTTTTACTATTTTTATCCCATATTATTTCATTAGTTAAATTCATATTTATTAAGGATATTTTTGGCATACCTCTTATATTTGCTTAAATAATATAGATGAGTAAAACGGAAATAATGAGCTATTGAGAATCTTACTTATAATAATTAAATTTAAGATAATTTAATTTTAATTTGATATATTATTATATTAAATCCAATTCCATGGTTAATCTACAAACAGCTACTTGGGACTACTTGCTTTGAGGGGTCGTACAAGTTTCAACCGGTTTCAAAATGCCATCAAACCATATGTCACTTTACTTTTTATATTAATAACCAAAAGGCAAGACCTCTTCGCCAACCTTTTGAACGATTTCTACACCCACTTCCCCTGTAGTTTTCATTTTGTTTGGAAGCCTTTCTTTAACTTGGAAACAGGTGGAAAGTGACCGTCGACTGGTGACGAAATATGCAATTTGTATGCCTAAATAATGAAGGTGCGGGAGTGTGTGTAATGTGTGTGGGGGCAACAGGCCATCATTGCTAGAGTTGAAAGTTATTCCTCAGCCAGTTCTTGTAATTCCCTTCCTTTTGATCTTTGCACTCCCCCCACTCTTCCTTCTTTTTCCTCTGGAAAGTGATGGGGGGCAAAGGGGGTAGAGACTAGGGTCTGATCGCTTGATGAAGATATGGAAATCTTAAGTGAACTTATTGAGATTATTCGAGATCCATCTCTCTTGAGTAAGGTTCAATTCTTAATTATATGAAATCTTATTCTTTATAAATTCGCGTTGATTTCAAATCTAAATTGAGTCTAATTTATTATAATAATAGAGGAAAGATATTGGAAATAAAAAAAAGAAACTTAAATTTGTCATGTCATGTAAGGGAAAGTGGGTACAGATATGGAGGGGAGGAGATTTTCTTTCCCTCTTATCTTTATGGGGGTTGGAGGGCGAGTGAATGGGTGACAGTCTAAGCACAATTAAGTGATCCTGAGAAAAATCCAAACTTTCCCATGCATTTTCCATCCTTTACCCCCCAACTTTCCTTAGCTTTTCCCTTTTTTTGTTTCTTCAACCCTTTTGTGTGGTGCTCCCTGCACAAACTCAAGTGTTTAAATTTTGACTCTCCACGAAGATTAAAAATAAATAAAGAATCGTATCTCCTTTCTTGATGAAACTGTAGTTGCTACACCCCTCTCCTAACAGCTAATCTAGCACTAATACACTGAAAGTTAATTGGAAATGAGACTTACAGTTCGATAATACTGTGTCCCATCAGTTAAGAGATTGCTGTTTAAACAACTGGAAGCCACGGAGCAGGAACGGTATTTGAGCCCGCAAAATTTTCCCTCCGTCGGCTCAGATGTAACGGTTCCTCGCCCTTGGAGCCGGGTTAGCAAATCGGTCACACTCATGAACCCTACGGTAATCCATGGAGAGAGCGTTGCTCCTTCGCTTAATTGGATAACTATTTGTTGCTTGAATTGAAGATTGGAGGACACATTACGTTTCATAGCAAGGAAATGAGTTCTTCGATGGAGTGGACGGGTCGTATATTCGAATTCTCTCCCTCCAAATTTCTCGATTCATCAGACAGGGCATGCAATAGCTTGTAACGTGGACGTAAAGGGCAAAATCCTCTTTACCATTATAGCACCCATAAAAAAAGAAAAAAAAAGATGTTAACAACTAACAATGGTGTCTTCCCCTCCACACGGCTATCTGTTGTCCATATCAGATCGAGTCGTGCAGACTCCATTCGTTGATTCATGCAGCACAGAAAGGTGCTTTGACTGTCGAGGATTCTCATGCTTCCCGCCAAAAAGGAAGGGAAGAAAATTTCAAGGCTGGAACCAAGTGCTCAATTATGGGATGTCACCCATTAATGTCACATTCTTCTGTGTCATTTTTTGAAAGAGGGCCAATGCTTTTCTTTTCTTTATTTTTTCCCCCCCGTACGGACACTAATAATACTTTCAATTTCTATGCCACCATGAGATGAGATGAGATGAGACCCGTCCTAATTTGCATGATATTCAAAAGCTTGGGATATTACTGTAAATGACATAATAATCGGTAGAGGCATTGTGTAAAATTCCGTCATCAGTTGATGGTATCTAATTTTTGACGAATTATTTATGGGTCTTACCGTGAGGTAGATTCCCGGTATCTACCTTCAAGTGTAGCTTGCTATGATTGGAGGTGCTGCTCATCGGGAGGTTCGAGCCAATTATTACTGCTAAATCGACCGGTGCACGAAGAGATTATTTTGACATATATGATGTGCACTTCCTCGTGGATCGAATTCATCCTCTCCCTCTGTTCTCCATAAAGTCCACCTTTTCATTGGGTTTTTCTAAATATTTTTAATAACTCCGATTCTTCATTTAGTCATATTAATTTTAAGGTTTAATTGATACAATTTGCGAAAAATACGAAGGATCACTCAATCGCATACTTCTTCAATCTCTTCGCCACAAACGAGATGATGCTTGCGTTTCAAATTCTGCACGTGGGCTGGGTCGAGCTGGAGTGTGTAAGTATCTTGTAATGATCAGTCGATAAGCAAGCTCGAGTATCCAAATCCTCCGCTTAGTTTTCTAATTCGAGCCCGTCAGAAAAACCTAAGACCGATTCACCAAGAATGGGCCGAAAGCGAAGATCCGTTAAGTCGAACGAACGTAAAGGATTTTAGTGGCAGTTGGGGTGAAACAAGAGTACACATTGTGACAGCAAAGTACTTGTTCAGATTCAAGAATGAGTTGGCGTTCTGAAAATTAGTATAAGAGAAAGATTTCTATATCTAAAAAAGACAGAAAAAAAAAGACGGTGAATTCATCATAACTTATGATGGTTGAATTTATAAAATTTTGATCATACATCTTTGCAGAACAAATGCCATTTTCACTTTCCAGAGTACAGCCTCTGTCAAAGTTCGCTGACATCTAACTTTGGTCACAGCCTCTTTGCATTCACTAGAGCAGCGAGAATCCATATAGCCTTCTTTGCATCTCAAATTGGAAAAACACAACGAAAGCCCCCGTTCACTTTTTTCTCTTCAACTACGTATACATATAAATTGCACACGCGCTTCTCTTTTGGTCGTCTTTCAAAGCTGAATGCATGTAGGCAATAAGTATAACTTGGTCCATATATATATATATATATGTATGATGTTTCAGGTCTTCTGGGTATGAATATGATGATTAAGCTCATGTACAGATGCATGTACTAACGCATACTTTTCCTGCCAGTAAGAATCTTCCGTAGGCCTGTGCCGCATGAGCCCCGGCCAATTTAGCCGGCTGACGATTGATTAGCTAGCTGCCTCGCTCCGCCGTCCTTGGCTGTATCACGGGGGGTTACTTCCACGAGGTCCTTGGTATGTATATTGATCCAACTCCCCGCATATGAAAGTTGCAACAGAAGCCTCAGAACCGAGTTGAGCAGATCCAAAATGCATAAAAGAACATGATTTGCGGTAGCACAAACTACATATCCATATTCATCGGCTTGCTGGGTGAAATTGATCTCATCAAAGAAGAGAGAGAGAGAGAGAGAGAGAGAGAGAGAGAGAAGAAACAGAACAGATCTGCCAGATTGATCTTCTTGTTCATAGCATGGACATTCATACCGCTCAAACAGGGAGATGCCAATTAACGGGCCTTTGATTTGGGCCCTCGAAAAATGGTCCCACTCCAATCCTACTGTACAATTCAGTAAGGTACATACAATTGGCACCTTCAAGTTCAACGGGCTATCATTATAAGGCTCCGAATAAGAGAATAATTCTGGTCGGTTAGCGAAAGAACTTTATTTTCCAGAAAACTGTGATGCGCCGTTGCACCTTTTATTGACCGTCTTTTGCATAAGAACAATATGTATAAGGAACTCCTAAGATCAAAGGCTCGCTTTTTGACGATGGCATGATTAACTTAAGTGCAATGTCCTAAAACCGACCGGAGAAGCCTTACTCCGCGATGCGATCTGGTAAACAGGGAAGTGGTGGGGGCAACGAGACGAACAGCTACCTTCACCAGTCAACATGTCGACGGCGACAACCTCCTTTGTCATATACGAAATGGGCCACGACCAGGTAACATCCATCCATCCAACCGTCAGCCTGTTCTCTTCCCCATTTGCTGTTCCATTGCTGTCCGCTGTGAGTCATATCAGATGCAGACGCTTGTGCTGTCGCAGCCTCCCAAGAGCTCCTCTCTTCCTTATCTCCTCATCTTCCTCTCACAATCACAACTGGACAGCCTCTCTCCTCTATGCGGGCCATACATATTGCATATACAAATATGTGATAATATATCTATCCCCTCACGCCACCCGTGAGCTCTCCTTCAAGCTAATCCACACACGGCAAAATATATCACCGCCTATCAGAAATTGATCACCCAAAACAAGATCAAGATCTAGATCGATACACTGAAAAAACAAGAGCCTTGGATATGGGCCTGGCCGCTTTTGCCTCATCAATAATTCAGAGAGTTGATCGTGGGATAATTACACGGTTTATTAGGTTTTAAGAACGAAGGGGTTCAATCAGTAGGACGCACTAAACGATTCGCGAAGCATCACTTCCTTCTATTGAGCTTAAGCAACACAAGGAGGGACGGACGCCACCCTGGGAACCGTCTCCGATTCAAAAGAAAGAACAAAGGGATCATTCCCTGCAAAACTGTCATCGATACATAGTCTACTCTAATCCAATATAAACCGGGTCAGAAGCTCGACTCAGATCCATCTTCATTCATGCAGTCTAACTAATCTATTCTGGCTAGTAATCCGACGTTAGATGTCCAATCCAGTTGATCAGGGAAATATACAGAGGCAAGCTACCAAGAGAACTATGCCTGATTCAGAAAGCTCTATTATGTTCCTAGACTTGTATCGAGAGTATGAACACTTGCTGATGTCGGTTGGTCATGTTGACACTGGCAGCTGATTGGTCACCGGAGCTCTATTCCAACCACGTGGTGCTATCCCAGCCCGTTAGTATTCATCGTCCGATTTGGGGTACTCGTTGAGGTCAGGCTTCTCGAGAACCAGGGTGGGGCTCGAATCACTCGACCTTTGATCGTGCTGGTGGATTTTGTTCTGCTGGGCATCGACCCGAGCCCCAACCTCAGCTGCCTTCTTCCTGATGGAAGCCGCAGAGACTTCCCCAAGGCTGTCGACCTCCTGCTCTCGGAGGACGAGGTCGGGGAAGTTGAGCCGCGCGGAGGGCCCCCGAAGGTAGAAGACGGCGATGTCGTACGCTCGGGCAGCGGCTACTGGGGTGATGTAGGAACCGAGCCAGATGCGAGAACGCTTGTTGGGCTCCCGGATCTCTGCCACCCACTTGCCCCACTTCCTCATCCTTATCCCTCTGTAAGGCTTCTCCAGTCCCCGTCTCTGGTGGGAGGGCGGTGCCGCAACCGACTGCCGTTTCCGCTTGTTGTCACCTCCACCGCTGCCACCGCAGCAAGTGACCTCCATAACTTATGTGGGTGGTGGGGCTGAATAACGGTTGAAAGAAACCTCGAAGGAACGCAAAGGACGAGGAGAGATTCTATTTGATCAGACTCGATTGTTGATTCTAAGTATCGTGGGGGATATAATGATATATAGTGAAAGAGAGAGAGGAGAGAGAAGAGGGGGATTTGGAGGAGGAAGTTGCCGAGGGAGCACGCATGTAGGGGATGTCCGACTTGGCTGCTAGTCCATCGTCAGGAGGCGGCCGCCACGTTGATCTTCGCTGTGGAGAGGCCAACAAAGCCAGCCGACATATTGATTTTCATGTTAGTAATATTTTTTTTCCGACGGCCCATATATAACTAGATTTTGTTTTTCCTGTCAATTACAGCTCTCATATTCGAATGAATGTGTGATCTATTATTTCTTTTATATCATCTTCTATTATTAAAATATTATTTTAATATAAAATTAAAATATTTAAATTTAATACTCATTTAACATTAAAATCTTTTATTTCTTTCATGAAAGGGACAATAATTCGAGCCATGCTTACCCTTAATTAATTATCGCTGAGCTCAGTGACCTCATCTCGACAAGTCGAGGTCGAGCCCTATCCTACCTTACCCTTACTCTTCTATACTTCTATTTTCTTTTCTTTCTCTTGACATTTCTACCGCTCTCTATTA
Source organism: Sonneratia caseolaris (assembly GCA_900006705.1). Lineage (NCBI taxonomy): Eukaryota > Viridiplantae > Streptophyta > Magnoliopsida > Myrtales > Lythraceae > Sonneratia > Sonneratia caseolaris. The sequence continues at coordinate 3,087,248 of CXYZ01006865.1, forward strand.
TAAATATATTTTTGAGGCTTAGAGAAGGCGTCAGATCGATGTAATACCCAATTCGTGGCCATAATCAACATCCTTTTCGTTCAATTTTAAAAGTTATTATTGTGAGGGCGGCATATTTATCTAAGTGATGTGTGTAATTGTCGTAACATTACTTTTACTCTCATAATAAAAAAGATACATTCTTTATTTTTTTTTATATTATCTATTTTAAACTTATAAATTTCATATATAATAATAAAAAATATATATGTATAACTATATTTTTCCTTTTAATAGTTATATTATTTTCTGATCCTCTCAAGTAATCCATCATTATCAGCAGCGAATCCGGGGACATCAGTTAATACGAGAGTATATGATTAGATTTAGCGGAACAAATTTGAAATATATTAGTAAAATATAGATAAATTCAAATAGAATTTATATAATATCTAATAAATATTTTTGGGTCAAAGGTGCGATGCCATCCAACGTCCCATTAAATCCATCATTGTTTAAATTATTAAAAAAGGATCAGATATCTAAGTGGTTAATCACAATTAAAACTCCATTTAGTCATTTATAAAATCAATTCTACATTAATTTTATCGGGTTATAAAATTTTATATGCAACACGGATTTAGCTAAAAATAAAGAGTGGAATGGGGCAAGGATTTCTGGTCGGTGGGGGTTGGGCTTAAGTCGGTGGTGGGGAGTTATTCGGTCATGTGCCACAATTGCTTTGAAAAGTCACCCACATCTTTATTGGGTCAGCGGGGAAATTGACTCGGTATTTCCGACGTCCCGATTTACTTGGCATTGCCGTCAGCGCCGGAAATTTTGAGGCAATTTCTCGTGGGCATGAATCACATTGTCAAGGATCCTTCCACCGGCCGTTAACAATGTTCCTTGGCACGTACGAAGGGCACAACGTACATCGGTCAAGTCGGGCACGACAAAAACCAGTCCAATGTAGTGATAATAATTCTCATCAATAGGAGTACTTACTCCCTTCATATTCTCAAGCCATTACGTGGGTTCAGGTGAACGGTCATAAGATCCAGCCGCACGGCCGAACACGGATCGGGGCAGTCGGGGAAACTGGGCCTTGTCCCGCAAAGCCCACATGATAAATTAAAAAGATAACGGTTTCGGGGCCCAAATGCGGGCCGAAACGGGCTCCCGGTGACACCGGCAAGGCTGCCACTCTTTGGGCCTCTCGGCCGTCCCATTTTTCCGGTTTCAGATGAGCAATGGAAGATGTCCAGTTTCATTGGCATGGATATTCTCTTCTGGAAGTGAAATGACAAGAGAGCCCACAAACTCGGGCACCTGTGACAGTAACAAATATGGCCTGCAAACGGAGGGCAAAATCGTCCACCAATGAAAGCGACGCGTACCTTACCTGAACGTTTTTGACAATCATGAGTGGCTCCGGAGCTGCACATGCCTTGTCCCTTCCTCTCTCTCTCTCTCTCTATTTATATTTATATATATATAAAGAAAATTGAATGGATACCAAGTCTATATAAAAAAAAAAAGCAAGCTAATATGTAAAATCTCTAATTATTCATTAGAATAAATGTGAAGTTCCTTATATTTTTTTTATATCAATAATATACAGTACTATAATAATAATTAATCTACCAAACAATATTTTAGGCATACTAATTTTCAAATATAGAATTTCAAAATTTTTAAACATAAACTTAACTTAAGATTCTCTCTCTCTCTCTCCGAGGCGTGATCTTCTTTAGGTACCCTCATCATAAGAGTATCCCCGCTAGATCTCACCGTATTCCAGTTCTCATTCCCCGGACACGATATTATGGCAAACAAATCCGGAAGAGGCCACGCTTCCATCCCCCATTTGCTTAAAGAAAAGCCAGGTCACCAATCACACCCCACCACTTTTCTCCCTTTGGAATCATTCCCTCCGCCCTCATGAAATGAAATCATACGTTCAAAGTTTTGAAGATCGCTATAATTAATCAGGATAAGTTCTCATCGCTTTGCTGATTGATATGTATATCCAATGCGACTCGCGGACTGCCGTTCGGTCCGGACGTCGGTTTAATTATTGTGCTAATGATGATTAGTCGGCCGAGATGGAATCGAAAAGATATATTTGTGCATATATGAGAGGCTGCTTGCGAGAATGATAGGACGAAAGGGGGACACAGGGAAAGATGATGTCTATGGGAATAATGGGAACTCATGAGAGGCTGTAAAGAAGGTGGGAGAGCATTTGATTTTTTTTTTTTTTTTTGTATAGGTACATCCCCTTTTACTTGAAATTAAGAAATTTTAATTTTAATTCTTATTAATAAAATACATAGAAATTTTCATGTCTCAACTATTGCCCATAAGCACATGGAATTTGGGGGGGGGAGAAAAGGGTAAGAAAGAATAAGCTTTCAAAGTTGAGGGTGAAAGAAAAAGCTGCTGCTCGTTTGATGGAATATAAATGCATGTTCAATCAGCATGCGGCCACTCAAGGGTTTGGTACCTATTCTCCAATAAAACTCCGGATTTGAGTTTTAAAGATGGAAAAAAAAAACCTATTATTAGGAAGTTTACCTGCTTAATGCAAGGATGCAACTTAAACATTAACTGATTAACACTGTTAATTAAATTCGCCCATACATATGATTTATGCATACTAAAACAAGGTGGGTTAAGATTTTACCAAAAATCATGTGGGATGTTTGCCGTTCTAATAGTCCTGTGAGGGAATTATTGTTCTTGTCGGGTTTGTCGATCCTAAACAACACTACGTAATTAATTGATTGGATTAGGCCGAAAGAGGCAGATAAAGTCGGACTATTTGTAATTTAGTACAGCATTGACCGGTCATTAAGAGAGAGAGAGAGAGAGAGAGAGAGAGAGAGAGAGAGAGAGAGAGAGAGAGAGAGAGAGAGAGAGAGCGAGGGAGGGGAGGAAGGGAGGCAGAAGGCGAAAGGGCAAATTAAAGGCAAGGTGAAGCGTATGCAGCAAAGAGAGATCATCATGAGGAATCTCAATTAACTTTCAATTGATCAGTGGGATAATTTGCAGTTGTCCACGTACTGTAGGTGAACTAATCTTCTTAGAACGAGAATTAGTGCAGCTTATACTACTCCCGACCTATAATCAATAAATTGTACAGTCAATTATTATCAATAAAATTTTTCACATTATTCTTTGCTTGGTGGAACACATGGATGAATATCTTCTAACATGTCACTGACGCTCTGACGCAACCAGCACACAGGGTCCCTTCATCCAACAAACTCTGGTAGGTGAAGCTATCACTTCTTCGTTCTCAGACATGGACAAGAAACAAACAAAAAAAAACCATAAGCTTGCTTGGGACACCGGGAACTGAGTTGGTTGAAGGGGATGAGGTTGGGATCATCTTAATTACGTACCAAATAAACATATGATTTGCAACCACTCCTTCCAACCAAAGAGGAATAAAGAGGTCAGTCATTCTTGGTAGACAAGCCACATCCTAACAACAGAAACCATCCCCTTTATCATAATTACCAGCATCACCTCAACAAACAGCTGGTTAAACGTAGCCTAGCCCCATGTCACTCGATGATGATCAACACAGCCGACAACCGAACTGGGGGTTCTGGGGTTGCTGCTTTTCGCATTCAAAGAAGGAGAAGAGGCCCATCATTGATTCACTCATGGCGATGAAATTAAAATCGATAAAAGTTTCTGTCTGAGGGTGTCCCTTTAGTTAGGGTTTGGTAAGATGGGGTCGAATACAAATTATAAGGAGGATGCAAATTGAGAGGTCACGTACACTCAAAAGTTACTCTTCCATGCGTAGAATCAACTGAGCACCATTAGGCACTTCCCATCCTAAAAAATGGACCGATGAAGTAATATCACTCTGACATGTGATCAAAATAACTTTTATTGATTAAAACATTCATTTATTTTTATCATTATTCCGAATTTTCGTAAACCTAAGAATGAGCTGAATATGTTTTCACTTTAATTCCCATGTGTTAAGTTGTGGAGTAGGTGAACACGTATTTTGTGATTTGAATCCTACGTTGAAACTAGCTTGTCGGGTAAGTGGAGGTATACATGAGTGTAATGTAATGTCAGTGCTTGAAGCATAAGGGCCAGAGGTTGGGGCCGGCTTATGGTTGCCCGGTCTTGGTCGAAACTAACGGTCGGATTGAGCAAATCCAATGAGCTCTAGAGGGATGTTAGGTAAAGGAAAAGACAACTTGTATGTGTATATATAAAATGTAATATAAAAAAAAAGTTTTATATTTTACTGAACAAGTGGTATCTATTCATAAATCAATGGGGATTTATTTAAATTGATGAATAAAACTAAATAGAGTGATTCTGATCGCACATCGACAACCATAATTTCCACCACCTCATGTCTCTTTCCGGCAGCTCTCTGCAATGTCCAAACAGTTCTTAATTTCCTTGCGAGAGAAGGAGTCGATATGTGGATGTGGGAAGCCCTAAAAGGTCTCTCTGCCTTTGCCCTTAGATTGCTTAGCTTATAGTCCAAAGGAAAGGGACCGCAGAAAGGGATGATTGGGTGCAGGGACGAAGTAATTTTCCCGACGAAAATTAATGAATATTTTTTACACTTGTTCTTGTCGGATATATATATATTGTGTCGGCAGGGTAGGCAGTTGGCACGGTCTTGTACCGTGATTTATAACATCAGAAGCTTCCGCGTGAATATATACACACACATATATATATATATGTATAAAACTTGTCCACGGGAGTCATACACATATAATTTGATAATACAAGGGCACGAGTGAAAATTTTTATTCCTCCAGAATATTTGATACACGCATAAATGATATTAAAATTCTATTAATTTATCATTTTATTTTTATCTTTATGCTATGCATTACATTGTTGTAATATAAAAAGTGATGTGGAAGCAAACACTCAAGAACATGAGTCGATCAGCAATCATTTAATGGGTATAAATTATATTATATATATATATGTGAAATTTTTAAGTTAAAATTTTCATTTAACTAATTTAAGTTGATTTAGTTCGACATATTTTATAAAGTTTTCTCAATATAAATATTTTATATTTATAAATTTTTAATACAATATATTACTTAAAAAATATATATATATATATAACTATCTAACTTATTAAGTAACTTTTAAATTGGTCTCATGAAAATGAGTTAATGGGATTTCGACCAACTATCTGGTACTGTTCAGTGCCATATTAGCAGGAGTAAGTGCACCACTGTCATCCTCAACCTACCACCAGCAAATTGTACTCAGTTTAGGAAGACAATAAGTGCCTAGAATTTAAGGGACGGGTCTCTCTGATCTAGTAAAGAATTAAAAAAATAGAACTATAAGGTATCGGTACAGATAACGGATGGAACATAATTAATATGCTCGATCCATTGTCGAAGAAGGGCAAAGTGGATGTGCCGGGGCCCCACTCAGCCAGACGTAGAATCACACGGCAATGAAGCACGCGAATCATACCGGCACATCCCAGCAGGTCCCCGAAGTTAGATCCTTGGTTATGGGATCTTTCTCATTAAGTGATTACTGTTCACGGTATACATCAGTTAATTGTTGCTCATAATAGTAATTTTGTAGAGCGGGAGAAAATATTAACAACAATAATAATTAAAAAAATTTAAATGTAATATTATAATATTAATATTTTGGGCCACATGTACACGATGAACCGGTAGGGATATTATAGAATAAATATTATTCAGTCGATGAGTGTTGGGCCCAGTCTGGTTGCCACTGAGACACTAAAAGGCCATGTCAGACTGTGAGACCAACCAGCTGTATCTGTCAATCTTGTGGGCCCCAACCGTCTCTCTCCTTTGCACTTTACTTGAATCCGCAATAAAATTGGGCGAATGATTTTTTTTCCAGGTTTTTAATAAATACTTTTAAAAAAAAAATAATTTATCAACTTTTTACCCTCATGTATCCACCGGTATAATATATAATAACTTGTATAAATTGATTCACCGTAAAGTAAAATTTTACCTTTTTATATTCTAAAATTTTATTATTAATAAGAATCAAATACCCATAATCTCATTTTAAATAAAGGAAATTTTATTAATTATTTTTCCTATTCAAGGGAAGAACTTTGGTCATGTACATGAATTTCAACGAACATGTGAACAGCCTAAGGTGAGTTGATGATATCCGTAAAATATAGCCGACCGGGGGGGCCACTTCCCTTGCAATGCAGGCTGCATCGGCATTCTACCCGATGTAATTTGGTGGTTTCATCTTGAAAATCATGATCCTTAAGTGCTGGCTAATTGACGCGGGGATGTAGAAAGACACCATTAATAGGGCTGACTCCCTTGACATGTTTCAGCTTAGACTTTGCTGAAGTCACCGCCATGCCTACGATCGGGCTGTGTCGGTCTATTGATGAAATTCTTTACGACCGGTTTGTGTCGGGCTGTTGAGGAAATTCATGGCCTCAGGTTGTGACGTGGAGGACATGTGGCAGTAAAAAGGAGGGAAGGGGAGTAGTGAGGGAGTGAAGGCGAAGGAAAATGATAGTGGTTGTTGTCTGCTTCGCCTCCCTCTCAGCAGTTGCCCATTCTCCCTCTCCCTCTCCCTCCATTTTTTGCCCTCAACTACCTTTTCTCTCTCTAGAAGTGATAAAACACCACCACTCACATGCTCTCCTCACTCTCTCTCTCTCTCTCTCTCTCTCTCTCTCTCTTTCTAGACTCCCCCACATGCTGAGCTGAGCTGAGCTGTGTCTTACTTTCTCCACGACCCTGGAATCCCATTGGAGCTAGCTCACCTCCTCCATGGTCCTCCTCCCTCCGTGGTGTGATTCTCCTTTGCTGCTGTTCCCTCTGTGACTCAAAGTCTGATCCATCCTGTGTTCCCACGGACACAAACTCCATTTGTATTCGTTCTTCTCTACGCCCATTTGGCTTCGCCCGAGCTGGCTCCGATGGAACCCGCCGGCGGAGGCGGCGGTGGAGAGGACTGCTGCGTGAAGGTAGCTGTCCATGTGCGGCCGCTTATCGGGGATGAGAAGCTCCAGGGCTGTAAAGATTGCGTCACCGTTGTCCCCGGAAAGCCTCAGGTGCCTCCCACTGACTCTCTCTCTCTCTCTCTCTCTCTCTCTCCGAATGTGGCCATGGGTTTGGTTCTGTTCAGTCTCTGTCAAAGATCTAGATGGATTATTGCGGATACTCCCTATTTGTTTTGGGGAACTTTGTTGCGCCCCTTTGCATGTTTGACCGATAGGACTGAACTGAATAAGAAACTTAGGAATCAGAAAAGGGTTCCAATATATTGGTTTTAAATGTAGTATTCGAGGGGAAATATGTTAATTTGCATCATTCATCAGACACCTAGAAAATGAAATTTGGGATTTTGTTGCTAAACATGTTGGCTTGAAAGATTTCCAGTATCGCAATGTTTATGTAGAAATATATAATCTTTCTAACTTCAACTTCTGGAATCAAAGTCCATCAATATATATTTGAAGGGGTTGATGTTTTGTTGTCTGTTCTAGTGCCATGTCCTTTTCTCCTTGGCAGGTTTAACAGTAACAATGATAGGTCCAGTCCCTTTCCTCTCTGCTTCTATAGCATATTATTTGAGTTTTCAGTCCACTGTTATTCACAATGGATTTCTTCAATCTCATGAATGAGTAGTGTCGTCGGAAAATAAACTGGTGGTGAAAGATTTCCTGAAGCTTCCACAGAATTCTATTCTCCGGGTTGGCCTTTGAATGTTATTATCGACATTTGTTGTGCAAAATCCACTAGATAGTTCAGTAAGATGCAATTAAATCGGCATATGTTGGCAAATCCTAGGTAACCTTGTGTTCTGTCTCAATGTGAAGGCTTTAGCGGACATGTATGAGGTGGTATAATAAACCCCAAAATAATAAGCCATGAACATCTAATAGCAGCCGAGAAGTTCTTTTTTGGCCCCTTCATGCTATTCTAATTTATATTTTAGCAATTGTGATGGATATGATAGATGTTTATCTCCTAACCAAGAGGTCTGTACATCATCCAGAGTAAATGAAAAAAGGAAATTTCATTTTCTTTGTGACATAACTTAATCTGATCCACTTCCTCCAGATTATTATATTTAAGTATTATTTTGGGCAAATGGGTGGTTTTTGTTTTTTATCCCCTCCAGCTTAGTAGGTATGCTGTTATCGTTGAGTAGGATATTTGAATTAATCGTCCTTCACTGTTTCAGGTACAAATAGGCACGCACTCCTTCACTTTTGATCATGTTTATGGAAGTACAGGTTCTCCTTCATCTGCCATGTTTGAAGAATGTATTGCTCCTCTTGTTGATGGCCTTTTCCAAGGTTATAATGCAACAGTTCTTGCATATGGGCAGGTGAGAATTGTATCAAAATGCAATTCCGTAGCCCAAACCAAATATCTATAAACTTATATATTACTGTTCCCTGCTTGAGCTTTTGCTCTTGGAATATTGTAGACGGGATCTGGGAAAACATATACAATGGGCACTAGCTTTAAGAATGGTTGCCAAACAGGTCTTATCCCTCAAGTTGTGAATGCTTTGTTCAGTAAGATTGAAAGTTTAAAGCATCAGACAGAGTTTCAACTGCATGTTTCCTTTATCGAGGTTAGCACTTCATCCTACTTTTTCTATTCTCTCGAAGATGGTATGAGCTACAATATACCCTAGTTGCAAGTTTATAAATGACTAGGTAATCTTTCAAAATTGGCTCCCCAGTCGCCTTCTTTTGTGTCCATGATATATCCATTTACTGAGTGAGAAGTTTTAATTCCATAAGATCTTGAAAGAAGAAGTACAAGATCTGCTGGAACCCCACTGTCTGAGCAAGACAGAGGTTGCAAATGGACACTCAGGGAAAGTAACTGTCCCCGGGAAACCACCAATACAAATCCGTGAATCCTCAAATGGTGTTATTACACTGGCGGGGTCCACAGAAGTTAGTGTCACTTCACTAATGGAGATGGCTGCTTGCCTGGAACAAGGGTCTCTAAGCCGGGCCACTGGAAGCACGAACATGAACAATCAGTCAAGGTAATAAACGAGCTTCTCCAATCTGTTTGATTTATTAATCATGCATCCAGGTTCATATTTGATATAGGAATAGAGGCATTTTGAGCATGAAATAACTACACAATATTGAGAATATTGCACATCTGTAGCACCATGAGACTGGGATTGTAGGTCATGCATGAAAAATGTTTCACGGGATTATATGGGGCTCACCACTTGTTCATTAGAAATTACATGAGCATCTGAAGTAACTAAATTTACCAATCAAAACGTTTCTATGTTGAAAAATGCTCTTGATTGCTGGAGGGATTGTTCTTGGAGCAATAATGATATGATAATATAAACAATAATTATATTGCCAACTTATCTGAAAGCTCAAGCTCGTGGAGCTAAGTTCTCAAATGAAGTTTAATGAATTATTGCTACCACTATGTAGCCGTTCCCATGCCATCTTTACCATCACAATGGAGCAGATGCGGAAGCTCAATCCTCTCTTCCCAGCCGATGGCAGTCCTCCTGAGTTTTCGAATGAAGAATATCTTTGTGCCAAGTTGCATCTTGTAGATCTTGCTGGGTCTGAAAGAGCTAAAAGAACTGGTTCTGATGGTCTACGATTTAAGGAAGGTAACTGAGACTTTTTGTCAGTGATTATAAAATAAAATTATGAAACTAATTCCATGAACAACCTCAATAAAATAAATTCTTGTATTCTGATTAGGAGTCCACATCAATAAGGGCCTTCTTGCACTTGGCAATGTGATAAGTGCTCTTGGAGATGAGAAGAAGCGCAAGGAAGTTGTCCATGTTCCTTATCGAGACAGTAAACTTACCCGACTTTTGCAGGTAGAGACCTGTCAAGAGACTCTGTGAACTTCTGTAGTCGTAACTGTGCAATGTCTTATGGGATTCACCAATGTCTATACAAAAATTTCCCAGAGGCATAAAACATTTAGAAAACATGTATATTCTGATTTTTATTTATTAGTTATACTGATTAGCATAGTTTTCTATAATGGTTAACTAAGCACCTTTACCTTCAACAACTTCCTCCTCAGATTAAGTGCTTCGTCTCTTATTATCATTACTGTTGATACCAGTTTGTTAATTTACCTTGTCCACTCTAATATCTAGTTCTTTACTACCTCAGGATTCACTCGGTGGTAATAGTCGAACTGTGATGATAGGTAATTCGCTACTTCTTCATCTACCCTCATATCTAAAATGTTTTCCAAAATAAATTGATAAATCATTAGTGTCTTGCTCAACCTACCATGTTTATTTACTCTCTCATTACCATCCATACTGATTTCTTTTTCAGCCTGCATTAGCCCTGCTGATATCAATGCTGAAGAGACATTGAACACGTTGAAGTATGCCAATCGTGCTCGAAATATCCAAAATAAGCCTGTGGTAAGTTTCTTATGAATTTGTTTCATATAGATTTGATTTATGCGGGTGAAGAATTTGATAGGTCAGAGAAGTGTGGTAAATATGTCTCATGATGTTTTTCCCTTTTGGCTGCGTAGGTCAATAGAGATCCCACTTCCAATGAAATGCTAAAGATGCGCCAACAACTCGAGTATTTGCAAGCAGAACTTTGTGCTCGTAGTGGGCCTTCCTCTGAAGAAGTGCAGGTATTCATGTTGTGCACAGACATCCATATGATAGCTGTTTTTTGCCTTGTCTTCTTTGAACACATCTAAATTAGTGAATTGTGCATTGAAATTTAGTCCATTGGTTTTGCATGATATCTCTTGTTTTCTCATAATCTTAGGAAAAGGGGAGAACTGAAAACTTAAAAGTGCAGCTCGGAGATTTCAGATGACATAGAATGGATCAACTTCATAGATCATCTTAATGTTTTCACTTGAGTAGGTTTTCAAGGAGAGGATTGCTTGGCTTGAGATGGCAAATGAAAATCTTTGTCGAGAACTTCACGAGTATCGAAGCAGACGCTTATCCGGGGAGCAATGTGAATCAGATGCCCAAGTATGAATTTTTAAAAATTTTAATGTTTCTGAATAGTCTCTTCTATTAGATCTTCAGAATGTAGGTAAATATATATCTATGTGAATCAAGACTTCCTGTTCTTAGGATGACAACTGTTCAGTAAAAAGCGAGGGGCTCAAAAGAGGCTTGCAGAGGATGGAGACGTGTGATTACCAAATGGTGGAAACAACAAATGGTATTCCTCAATTATCGTTGTAGTCGATCATTTTCCTTTTTGAAACTTTCTCATCTGTCAGATGCATTTTTAATTAGTCTCTGATCTTTTCCTGTTGAAGTCTGTTCACCTTACATTATTTACTGACAAAAATGTTGAAGGTGATTCGACTGATATTGATGAAGTCACAAAAGAATGGGAACATGCTATGCTACAGAACTCTATGGACAAAGAGATGCATGAGTTAAATAGACGCCTAGAAGAGAAAGAGGTATAAGGCCTTTATGGTCATAGTATAATGATTATGTTAGGGCAGGACTAATATTCTTCTGTTCAGCTCTCTTCTATTTTATATTCTGTGAGTTTTGGATCGCTAACTGGTGCTCTCTTGAAGCCCATTTCTAAAATGCTTTTTCTATCTTTCTGCCCTTGATGGATAGGATAAAGTGCATCTAGAATGCATAATTGCCTAACTACAACTGCTCAATGAATTCTACCCAGTCAGTTTTATGCTCCTTGGAGCCCCATAAGTGTTTCAATAGTTAATGGCTTTTAAGTAAATTTATTACCTTCTGACTTTCTGCTTCTTATTGCCTCTTTAATGGATCAAGGTAGAACTCTTCTTGCATGGTCTCCTGTACTCCTGTTCTCTTTTGCTTAATGAAAAACAATGTAAAAGTTTCTGCTGATGTGACATCATATGAACAGACTGAGATGAAGCTCTTCGGAGGCTTGGACACGATGGCACTGAAGCAGCACTTTGGAAAGAAAATTATGGAATTGGAGGATGAAAAGAGAGCTGTGCAGGTGACTAAAGATTTATTTCTTTATACTTATAGACAATGAGAATGAAATGTTTGTAGGGTAAGAGATTTTCATGTGTTAGAGCAATACTACAAGCCAGTCAGTGTTTGGATCTTAATATCTGACAATTTTTTTTATGCTTATATACTGCAGAAAGAGAGAGACCGACTATTGGTTGAAGTAGAAAATCTTGCTGCTAATACTGATGGACAAACTCAGAAGATGCAGGACATGCATGCTCAGAAATTAAAGATGCTTGAGGCTCAGGTATTAACGCAAAATGAATGAGCTGATTTTTAGTCTTTCACATGAAGTTGGACGTTTTACTGTAATAAAGTTTCCATCTGTGTGTGTGTGTGGTGGTTTTTTCCCTTTAGATTTTAGATCTTAAGAAGAAACAAGAGAATCAGGTCCAATTATTAAAGCAAAAGCAGAAGAGTGATGAAGCAGCAAAGCGATTACAAGAAGAGATCCAGGCCATAAAAGCACAAAAGGTTGAGTTGCCCCGTATTATTGTTTCCTTTATGATACTTCAATGTCTCACATGGTAAGTTCGTTTTTTCAGGTTCAACTACATCATAGAATGAAACAAGAGGCCGAGCAGTTTCGACAGTGGAAGGCTTCACGAGAAAAGGAGCTTCTGCAGGTCTTTTTTTCATTTTGCAAAATTTTCTTTCAATTGTATTTTACATTAGACTCACAAACACAATTATCAAGCATGAAAAATTTGCTAAATTCTATCGTTTGGACACTTATATCCAATTTAGATGCACACTTATGAGATAATAACTTACGTAACTTTTTCTTATGATGCTTCTGTTTCATTAGTAGGGTAGGATGATTCTCTGTCACAATATCTTGTTTTGATGGCTGTTCTCCGAAATTGCAGTTGCGGAAGGAGGGGAGAAGGAATGAATATGAAAGGCATAAATTGCAAGCTTTAAATCAGCGACAGAAATTGGTACCTACTTTTTGTTCCTCAGTAGTAGCCAATTAATTTAATACAATGTGACATTCCAATAGGATATGTTGACCCTCTCAGAGTCGGGGAAGTTTTACTTGAGAAAAGGAAATAGAAAAGAAAAGAAAAGAAAAGAAAAACATTTCCCATCATTTATCTTTCAAATTGTTACATATTAATGAATAATCATCTTTATCTGCCCAAGGCATATGGTGGAAGGATTGCAAATTGAACCTCCAGCATCCTATGGTTGCTTATTAAATACCAAAGATGATGACAGTTTTAATTCAATTAAGTTCATTACTTCCAGGTTCTTCAGAGGAAGACCGAAGAGGCTGCACTGGCAACAAAAAGGTTGAAGGAATTGCTTGAAGCTCGCAAATCTAACGTACGAGACAATTCTGGTATATTTTCCACTTCCCTTGTAGACTAAGGACGATGTTAACCTAATTTTATTATTATAATTTTCAAATTATTTCTTTATCTTCCAGTAATGAGCAATGGCAATGGAATTAATGGGCAGGTAATGTACTTCCTAATCTCACAGCAATCATTTTATCTTTTATGTTGAAGCCCATCTGACATGAAAAATTTTCAGAGCAATGATAAATCCTTGCAAAAATGGCTTTACCATGAGCTCGAAGTGATGGTCAATGTCCATGAAGTCCGCTTTGAATATGAGAAACAGAGCCAAGTGTAAGCTCTTGAAAAGATCTGCAGTTTTGTGCAGTTTATGATGGTACTTTGCTATACAATTCTCCAGACAAATCCTTGTCTTAACAACTTTATTGATACTACACAGTCGGGCTGCACTGGCAGAAGAGTTGGCAGTGCTGAAGCAAGTGGATGAGTTTGCTTCCAAGGGGCTCAGTCCTCTCAGAGGGAAGAATGGTTTTGCTAGGTAAGGCTTGCATCAATCTATTCCTCCTTTTCCCTTTTTTGGCATCAATTTATGCTTAGTCATTGCCTTGAGACTCTTTCTTTTTGGCTGACTTATGATTAGACTTTGAAAATGATATTTGATTTTCTATTCTGAGCAAATCTAAGAAAACCTTGTGGGAATAATCAATCTTTTGGCACATGTACTCTGCATCTCAATAATTTGATTTTTCAACCATGCTCCAGAAACTCAAGGCTGTTTTAGATCATTTCGATGAGCTTACTCTGTTGTGTTTTGTAGGGCATCCTCCATGTCTCCCAATGCAAGAATGGCTAGAATATCATCTCTCGAGAATATGCTAAGCATTTCATCAAATTCTTTAGTAGCCATGGCTTCTCAACTCTCAGAGGCAGAAGAGCGGGAGCGTGGTTTCACAAACCGAGGACGGTGGAACAACTTGCGGTCCATGGGAGACGCAAAGAACTTACTCCAACACATGTTCACATCTCTTGCTGATGCTAGGTGCTTTCCCAGCCTAACAGTATCAAGGCTTATCATATATATTGGCCTGCTTCATTTTGGAGGACTCCAAGTTTCCATCTCTCTTCTTGGAAACAACATGATTGTTGTGAAGCCACATAAAACACACTTTACCAGACACTTAATCCAATAGAATAAATTATTATCATTTTTCTAAAGAAGCAAAAAAATAAATAAAAAAGGGAAGCTTTTTCCAGTCTCTCAGTTAAGAGCCCCCTATGATCACTTTGCCATCATGTCTATTTTGATATTGAGTGCATGATATTTTTGCATGTGGCCTATAGATGCCAAATGTGGGAAAAGGACATGGAGATCAAGGAAATGAAAGAGCAACTAAGAGAACTTGTGGGCTTATTGCAACAGAGCGACATGAGAAGGAAGGAGATTGAGAAGGAGATGAAGTTGAGAGAGCAGGAAGTTGCAGTTGCATTGGCGTCATCACCTTTAGTAAATTCCTTTTCCCTGCTTTTACCTTTTACTGTTCTTCATGCATCATTGAAGGGTATGACAACAGCGAATGCATGACTATTGAAGTTTTCATAACACATTAACTTCTTGCTGACTGTTTGGACAGGGAAATTCACATAATTCATTGAAGCACTCTGCTGATGACATGAGTGGTCCTTTGTCTCCTATGTCTGTGCCTGCACAAAAGCAGCTTAAATACACCCCCGGAATTGCAAATGGCTCAGCAAGAGAATTGGCTGCATTTGTAGATCACGCACGAAAGGTTGGGGTGGTTCCAGAGCTGAACTTAATTTTGGAAGTAGTTTTTTGTTTTTAAAACTAAAATATAATTTGTCGCTTTTCCTGGACAATATTATTATAATTGTTTCTAGAGAATTGCCTTGAAAAGGTCTAGAAAAAAGATGTGATCTTTCAGAAAGAAATGCTCCAAAATTTACCTTTGGTGGCAGATGATTCCTATGGGGCAGTTATCAATGAAGAAGATGGCAGCAGTGGGGCAAGCAGGGAAACTGTGGAGGTGGAAGAGAAGTCATCACCAGTGGATCCTGCAGTTCAAGTGGAAGTGGCAGAAGCCCTGGAGGCTCTCTGAGTGGATACGGCACAGTGATGAAACCATCATAAAGGCTAGGCCTCGCCCTCTGCCCCTACCTGATATCATGAGATGATGTCTTTGCTCAAAGATCAGCTGGCTGCCCAGTGTTTTTGTTTTCTCCTTGTTTTCGATGGACAACCATAGATCATGAGCTGACAGATGGAGAAAAGGAGAATCTAGGCAGGTAATTATCTTCCGAAGACTTTATTTTGAATGAACACTGAAGCAGATTTCTGCTGTAGCTACATAAGTCCTCTATTCAATCTGACAAAATGAAAAGCAGTTCACTTTCAGCCACATGAAAGCTGAAGTTTTTTGTTTGAAAATCCCAGCGACATTCGTTTTCTGTTATGCAGGCAGAAACTGTACAAAGGTGGTTGGGGAATCCACGCTTGTAGTTGTCTTTGACAAGTCCGAAGTTTAAATGTCAATCTTTTGTCAAATTCCCACTCTGTTGCAATGGGTGCATCGACATTTCTGTAGGAGGCGAGTCTGTCTCAATGCTGCTGGTGGTTTATCATGCGATTTATGAGAAGCTACATCAAACATAAGACGATCCCAGGTCATATGGTGACAGATGGAGATATCTCAAGCTAGAAGATAGTCTATTTTTCCATTAATAACGTGCCTAAAGTAAAAGTCCTCTTGTGCAGCTGCTTAGGTGTAGATCCAAAAGGTTGTTCTTGTGAATAGTTTGTATTCTTTTCTTTCCTTTCCTATAAATTCGACGTAACTTGTTCATAGTGCCTTCTTCTCTCTTTTGTGTGTAAGTTTACACGATATCGATTTGTGGATTAAAGATTGTAGACTTCGATCCACCCTTAAGAGTGGAGATGCTTTAGAGGTTTTTTTTTCCTAGTTCCCAAGCTTTTATTTTTTGGCTAGTTGAATACGTTTGATATTCCCAACAGTAAACATATTGGTTACACTGGCATGCATGCAGTAAATTCCCAAAGCATAATCGAGCATTAATGCGACACGACTTCACACTACATGCATGTCCAGAGAAATCTCCAAAACCTAATCATACTCCGCAGTGCTACCCACAGATTATTATTCAAAACTGCCAATCACTTTGAGAAATATACAATTTACAAGAAGGGTCTATCCCCTTTAACACTCTCCATAAGATATTACATGCAAACTTTCCCACCAGCTACCTCCTCTGGGCACTTTCTAATGAATACTAATACAACTATCTGCATAACAATAGCAATGCACCAAATACGCCAACTGCTGCAGCCACTCCATAATTACCCAACTATGACCAATCCATTAAACCCTATTCGGTCTATTAAATATTTCCAAGTGCCAAATTAATGGGAAATCACAGTGCACCGAGGAGGAAAAATATGCAGAGTCATCAATCACAGTGCACTGTGACCTGATAAGTGAGATGAGATATATCATTGATGGTCATTCTTTATCCACACCAGTAGGTGTCATGCTCGTCTTTTCGATGAATGCTAACGAGGCCCCCACACTGCAAGCAAATGAAACTGCTCCCATCAGCAAACGCATCAAGCATGATCTGGACTCTCCCAGTTTCTGCCAGAATAGAGTCCCTATGGGCATCTGGGTTGGTTGATGGGCCTGCTACTGCAGTGTCCATTGACAGCTCGGTATTTAGAGGCTGAGCTTCAGCAATGGCACACTCTGCGAACAAGGAGGCCAGCTGGTCAACAGCACTACTTGACTGGATTCTTGTTCGATATAGTTCGCGAGTCCTCTGTAGGACCTGGAACACAGCCCCATCCCCACCTTTGGCCCTTGTTGCCAAGACCACCTGCTCCAAAGAAAAAAAATGTTAAGAGTGTGGACTATTGGCTCCATTGTTTTTTCTGGTGCATCTATCACATATCTCTGCCAAGAGTAAGAACCCCCAAGTTGTATGCCAAATTTACATCAATCATTTAGCTGGAAGCAAAATTTTAAAATCAAAGTATACGTCTGCACTAAATGGAGCATCTTAACACTGGTGATTAACCAGAGGACAGCACAAATGATTCTTCATGTCATGGAACAGTAACCAAAATCTTCTTGCCTAATTATTTGGCTAATATGACAATGACATTCAATCAATAGTAAAGAATACGGTGAAGAGGAAAATCTCCTCCAATCTGCCACTGTCTATTCATCAGACAATAATAAATCGTCCATGTAGATCTCAAAAAGGAAGAGCACTTTCATTAAAGCATTTCCCTGGATATGCAGCTATCACATCCTACACCAGTTGTGCAAGCGGGGAGAGCTTGTATATATTTGTAAGAATCAGATATCCCTAGAATACTGAGGCTGGCACTTTTAGGTGATAGACACATGATGTTACAAATGCTATTAGAGTCAGCACTGACAGGAAATTGTTTGGACCATGACTCAAGAGCCCAGCAAGGATGTTGAGGCTTAAGGGTAATCCCTTATCAGTTGCATAAGGGAGACATCTCGGTTATATTTATAAGGCCTAGTGATCTAAGAGTATTTTAGCTAGTAGATGATGGGCCATGATGTTACAGTTGATCTCAATCATCCAGTCCATTGACAATCCCCAATTGCTGCACTGGCTTGGAAGAGAACATCCAATTTTGTAATGGCATGCTGAACATGATTCTAGCATGACAAGATATAAGTGTTAACTTTGGAGCAAGCTGGTCAATCATTGTTTTAAGTTTCCCATAACCCACTTAACTCCTTTAGTCCTTTAACAAATCCTTCATTGCTCATCTATTCAAATTAAATTGTCAGTTCACAAGAACAAAGGCCCAAAACCCATGCTTTTCACATGCTCTTCAGCTCCTGCACATATTTGAAGGTCATCAACTACTCCAGCCTCGACATTGGATACGAAGAGGAGGAAAGGCAGGGCCTAGCCTGTTTCAGTTTCAGATTTAACTCTAATTTAAGACCCTCTTAGTAGGGGAATCCAAAAGTTTCACATTGAAAAATAAAGGAAACAGCTTCAAAGGAAGCGGAATCTATAACTTCCTCAAAATGTAACATTTAGTTCGACAACTACATCGCTGGCTTAAACAAGTATAAAAATTGATCAGACAAGATGCAGACCAATTACAGTGCTATAAATTACCAGCAAAACAAAGTATGCAGAGGTTATTTCCCGATTAAAAGAGAAAAGAGCAGTAAGGTCAAGCTAATTCAATACCAGTATTGAGAAAGCCAGCGGAAAGAATCCTAAAAGAAGTGGAAGATGAGGAACTCGAAACATTCGGTGGGGGGCTACGTGGGAGAAGGAGACGGAATTCTTACCGCTTGGAGAGCCTGCGAGGGCTTGCCTTGGTCGACGAGCTGCCTAGCCGCCGCAAGCAGCTCCCTTGCGGCGTCACCTCCGCCGCATGAGTGGTGCTCCGGCGGCGGCATCGCCTCTGCCATCTCAGCGTCGCCCCCCATTGATTCTTGGCCAATGCAACAGCTAGACGGGAATATGGAACATCGAGAGCATCTCGCAGTGATTTTCACCGGAAACGCAAACTTGTCTCGGAAGAAGCCGGCTGGCTGTGGCGGCGATAATAATTCTCCGATGACGAACCAGTGGAAACATATAATAGATTGCTGGATCATTCTAGCGAATTCTTCGTCACTGGTCTAAATATAACGTCTTCAGTAGATCGGACGGTCGAATTGTTACGGCGCCGTTAACTTGGGGCTCTGGTCTGGTCTGAGGAATCTCGTGGTTCGGAATTGGGCTCCCCAGGAAGCAGAACTGTAAATGAAAAGGGCCCAATGATTGCAAATACACAAAATCCCATAAAGATTCGAAAACGTATCACAGGCACTTCGAGACTCTTGGAGACTAGGGTCCGTAATTCGGGCTGGTCCGAGGATATTATCGAATAATGGGCCGGTGTGGCCCAGCAACTTCTAGTCTGGGTACAGCACAAAAACATTTATCGGAGTGTCTAGCCCGATCCGAAAACACAAGTACATAGAATGATTCATAATGGACCTCTAAATTTGTACAAGATTCATGCTAATTGAGCCATTTGACCAATAAAAAGAGCCAGTCCATCTAGACAAGAGTCCACGGTACGGCCCGGCAGGAAATTTTATCAGGCTATACTTAACTATTACACTCGGGCCGATAAGATATCAGCCTGATAATTTCTAGTCTAGGCACAGTGTTATTGGTTAATTCAAATACAAGTCAGACTGGTTTAGTGATGAGCAAATATCTTTCCTCATGGATTTCATCCGTCTATAAGATTCGGATAGGTGGAAACAACGTTTGGTAGGGTTAATGTATGCTTATTGTTTCATATGATACAATGTAGTAGACACTCGTATGATCAGGGGCGAGTAATACAGTTAAGACTATGATAGAAGGGTATACATATCTTGAGATCTACCAGGTCTGCTAGCTTCCTTAGATGCTCGAGAGGGAGATCGATCAATCGATCGAGGAAGAAGGAAAGAAGTAAAGGTCGTAAAGTGGGGTGAATATTTGGGCCAGGCCGCGTTTTGGGCTTAAAGTTGCGAGCACATCAACATGATTGACGATGTACGGCCTTTGATGGATTCCCCAGTCCACTTTCACATGTCGGGAGACGCATAAATACTGCTCAGTCCAAGATGGTCAAACCTTATTTAGCTGCGAGATTACCGTTATATGTCTCATCGGATTGTTGTGAAAGAGATCCGATGCATTCGTACCGATCAGCTCCCCGTTCGGGTTAAGGTCCTCCGACTTGGATTATCATTAGTAGACCTTCATCGTGTCCACACGATGATTCATATTCTAAGTCATGTGTGTATCTATCTACAACTTCCTGGTAACCGTGGAAATTATAGGTTTAGAACCTAATTAAAGGAATATGTAAATTGAGAAGTGTAAGAGATTATATTAAAAATATTTTATAATTTTTTAATTATAAAATGATAGTGTAATTATTATCTTTTAACTCTCAAAATGAGATATTTATTTGTAGGGTGTGGTGGCTGGTCGACGTCGGGTTTCCATCATCCCCTTCGTCGTCCCCTTCTCCATTAATCTCAGTTAATGTCTCTCACAAGAAACCCCACCAAGACAGATGTCACACCAACGGGCCCACGAACGGCTGAATTTTTCAAAGCCGACAGCGCCGGTGATCAGTCGACCTTTTCCACCCCTCTCTCGTGTGGATGTTAAGGAGAACAATGACGTGGACCATGTACCATTCTCATTTGTCAAAAGATTAACATCTGGAGCATTTTTATCGTATCAAACTCTTCTAACGTTCTTGTCTCGGTTATCTTCCATTGAGCAAGTTTGCAGGGGATGTTCTTGTCTCGGTTATCTACCTCAAGTTTCTTCCAACTCAAAGATTCCTCTCGGAGACGGATCGGGCAGTCGTGATTCGCGGACGAAAACAATTTGTCCGCATGTCTTTTTACGCCCATATTTTAATTGCAATATTGAAGTATTTGCATAATCCGGGTGTATACACCCTTTACTGTCATCTCCCCCCTGCTACCATAGTTTTTAAAACCGGACCGGGCCGGGAACCGGTATAGGCATGGGTTCATGGGTTCATGGGTCGGACCGGGGGTTCAATGGGTCGGACCGCATGTTTAAAAAATAATATTAATTATATAATATTACTAATAAATTTACATAATATCATAATTTGAATATAATTTATAACAAAAATCATTAATATAACCATTATATTAAACAAAAGTTTAATATAAAATGTAAATATAAGTTTAGTAAAATAAAATAGGTACATTACAATATGTTTTTGTTTTTGTTTTAATTTTAAGTCGGCCGGTTTTCTCATGGGTTCAATTGGGTTCACCGGTCGGACCGGGAACCGGCCGGTTCAATCGGATTTTTTCTCTTTTAATGTGCAATTGGGTTTTTTGAAGGAACCGGACCGGGTGAGTGGCCGGTTCCCGGTCGAACCGGTCGAACCGGCCGGCCCGGTCCGGTTTTTAAAACTATGCCTGCTACCACCGAGAGCCAGAGCGACAGTACATACCCCCGGACTATAGGCATCTCCATGGACCCGCCGGGCGCGGGGTGATGACGTGGACCGTTCTCACTCGCCCCTTTCACTTCATTTCTGTCACGCGCGTGACGACGGGTTCCCACTGTCAGCGAGCTCTCCAAATTCCGTGGGCCTCTGTCTCACGTCGTTTTTTGGTTCAGACAAGCAGCCATTTCACGGTTGAATCCTCAGCTTGTCAAAGAGGGAAAAAGAAAAAACAAAGGAAAGAAAATTAGTTCAGATTTTTTTCAAGATTATTGAATTCATTAAATTAAAATATAAATTAGATCATATCATTAAATGGCACAATTATCCTGAATATATTTTTTATTTACAAAAATTCAGAAAACGCAGCCCCGGTCAAACCATATTAGTGTTATATAGTTATTATCAAATTTGAATGGACATTTTCCCTTGTTTTCTCTCGGTACATCCGCTTTATTAAGACCAAGCATCTCTCCAGTATCCCCATCTCCCTCCCTCGCTCCCTCCCTGTATAACCGGAATCTCCATCGGTCTCAGGCAGTTCACACAAACATGGATTGTCGCCGATCAACGTTGTCGTCCCCTTCCTTGACCTTGTCCTTCCTCATGCTCGTGACCTTATCATCGGCCCTCGACATGTCTATAATCAGCTACGACCCGTCCCACGGCGGCGGCGTCGCTGCCTCCGTCGGGCCCCCAGTCAGGAGCGACGCCGAGGTGGCCGCCCTGTACGAGTCATGGCTCTCCCATCACGGGAAGGCCTACAACGGTCTGGGCGAGAAGGAGAAGCGGTTCGAGATCTTCAAGGACAACCTCCGGTTCATCGACGGGCACAACTTCTCCCCCGAGAACCGGACGTACCGGCTCGGACCGAACCGGTTCGCCGACCTGACCAACGAGGAGTTCCGGTCCATGTACCTGGGCGCCAGGAAGGACGGGCGGCGGAGGAGTTCAGCCGGGACCAGGCGGAGCAGCCGGTACTCTGTGGAGGCTGGAGAGGCGCTGCCGGACGCTGTTGACTGGAGGAAGGAGGGCGCGGTCGTTGAAGTCAAGGACCAGGGAAGATGTGGTGAGCTTTGATACTTTCCCTCTTGCTTCTTTATTTTTATAAAATAAAATTTTAGTTTGTTAAATCATTAGTGACGACTGACAATTCATTTATATTATAATAATTTTTAATTAATCTTCTTCATGTGAATTATAAATTAATACATCTTTTAGTAAGTATAAATACTCGGTAGGTGGCTTCTTATGTTATTTTTTTAATATGTTAATTATTTCAATAGGACAAACAACAATTGAACTGTTACGTACACGAAAGTCTGGCAGCTAGCTTGGAAGCTCACGAAAAATGGCAAAATTTACGGACGGAAAACTGAGAAAATTTTGAAACTTTGAGGGGAAAGGTTAAGTTTTGCTGGACGATGCAGTAAGACTCTCGGATCATTAGTACAGTTACAGTCTCTTTTCCGGTTTTAACGGAAATTGCGCGAAGAAATTGCATAACTGGAACTTAGATTGAATGTGAAGTCCAGATTTTATTCATCTGATTGGATGCTACAATTTCAAAGTAGATAGAGTAATGTCGAGAAAAGCTCAAGGAATTATACCTTGGCCGTACGCGATTATGGAGAAAAGCAAAACGGGCGAGCCATGTAGAAATTCATTAAATAGCATCCCTTGGTAAAACTTTGTGTGACGAGCTATGTGATTCGAACTGAAGGGAGTTGCTGGGCATTCTCGACAATTGCTGCTGTGGAGGGTATCAACAAGATTGTCACGGGGGACTTGATCTCGCTGTCCGAGCAGGAGCTCGTCGACTGTGACCGGACGTACAACCAGGGCTGCGATGGTGGTCTCATGGACTATGCGTTTGAGTTCATCATCAACAACGGAGGCATAGATACTGAAGAAGACTACCCGTATAAGGCCGTCGATGGCAGATGCGACCCATACCGAGTTAGTCCCGAGACCTTGGAGCATCACTGCAGTTTCTCTCGTTCCTGATAATCAACGGTTATGAGTTTCGTACTGTCATTCTAATTCTACTTGTCATGTAAATCTTTTGCAGAAGAACGCCAAGGTTGTGACGATCGATGACTATGAAGACGTTCCCTTGAATGACGAGAAAGCCTTGCAGAAGGCTGTTTCAAATCAACCTGTGAGCGTCGCCATTGAAGCCAGTGGGAGGGCTTTTCAATTGTATGCTTCGGTAATGAACTCCTCGGCATCATCTGATGCCAATGGAACAGCTTCTTCCGGTTACCCGTGACAATCTTACTCGAGCTCTTATTAACTTTCTGCTTGGAATCCTGGCAGGGTATATTCACCGGTAAATGCGGGACCTCACTGGACCACGGTGTCACTGCTGTAGGGTATGGATCGGAGAACGGGGTTGACTACTGGATTGTGAAGAACTCGTGGGGTCTCGACTGGGGAGAGGATGGCTACATTCGGATGGAGCGGAACACTGCAAATTCTGTGACTGGCAAGTGTGGGATAGCGATGGAGGCCTCATACCCCATCAAGACTGGCCAGAACCCGCCCAACCCGGGCCCGTCTCCTCCTTCCCCGATCAAACCGCCAACGGTTTGCGACAGCTACTACACATGCCCTGAGAGCAATACCTGCTGCTGTGTCTTCGGTTATGGAAGCTACTGCTTCTCTTGGGGATGCTGCCCGCTGGAGGCTGCAACTTGCTGTGATGACCAGGAGAGCTGCTGCCCCCATGACTATCCCGTCTGTGACCTGAATTCTGGGACTTGCTTGATGGTAAGACCAGCTGAAACTTCATTGACTTTCTGTGATGTAAGAGGTTGGAATTTGGTGAAATTACTGGGTACCATGTAATATAGACTGGTTTCCAACTCTTAGACCTTGGGTGACAATTGGTAACTTCTGTGTTGCTGATGGTTCACATCTTGTGTGGAGCAGAGCAAGGACACTCCGATCAGAGTCAAGGCGCTGAAGCGTACTCCCGCTGAGTTCCATGGGGTGTTTGGGAGGAAGAGCATCATTTGAATGCCGGGGGATCGTGGATGATGTTGTTGATTGGAGGATTGAGGCGCCATTCTGATGATCAAGGCATCAAGCCCTGGAGCTTCATCATGCATTTCTCTGTTAAGCATCGGAACTTATTGTATGAATCCTACATATCCTGGGACCATGAAACTAGGCACGAGGATTATTTATTGTGTGCATTTGATCGGAGCGGGTACGATTCAAAGTATCTGCAATAATGATCAGAAGGTCTGTATATATTATACATCATCAGCAGTGTCTGAACTAATATGTCAAAAATAAATCCACCCATCTGATAAGTAAGTGTATATGATAGCTGTGAAGGACCATATTCACATCGGTCTATGTCGTTGCCACGATACTTATGCAAATATTTGTCGACATTGAAAAATCTCCTTTTAAAGGTCAGCGGTTTGGAGTTCCGTGGTGTAAGAGCACTTCCAGCAGGAATTTAATGGAACATCCAATGAACTGGGACAAGGATGCCCGCCAGGAGCTTGATTGTAATCCCTTGTCTTGGGACATAATGTTCCAGGATTCTTTGCCGGGTCGGCTGCAGCTATAGGAGGCTTGATGCTCGAAAATGTGTCTTGGTCCATTGCCAGTAGACCCGCAGCGAGGATGGGCTAAACTGAAGGTTTGGACAGCCGGTTGGATCAGTCTTGAGTTCCCATGATGGACAAATTAGATTTCAGAGGCAGTTGAACCACACCCAGAGGAGAAAAATTTTGTTAGCAGAGTTATCTTTAGAACTTTAATGGACCGATTACAAATATGGGAAAACGGACTAAGAAAAGCCCAAAAAAGCACATGCTGTAAACTCAGGAACAGCATTATGAGGCCCAACAAGCCAATGGGCCTGTATCAAGCCCAAACCTCTGGGCCCATGGCAAATTCACCCATTCAAAGTGTTCGACCGAGAATCCCTCTCTCCATCAAGAACCGAGTGCGTCTGACGAGAGGAGTACACCGTTATTAAAATCGGACCGGATCGAGAACTGGTGTAAACATAGGTTTATGGGTCGGACTGAAAGTTCAATGAGTTGAATCATATGTTTAATAAATGATATTAATAATATAATATTACTAATAAATTTACATAATATCATAATTTAAATATAATTTATAACAAAAATTATTAATATAATTATTATATAAACAAAAGTTTAATATAAAATATAAATATAAGTTTAATAAATAAAATAGTTATATTATAATTATTTTTTATTTTTTATTTTAAATCGACTGATTTTCACCTGTCGAACTAAGAACCAGCCACTTACCCGATCCGGTTTTTAAAACTATTAGGGTGGGGAGCTGACTCTTCCCCTCCCTGTCATTATCGACATTAATATGATTTACTCAATATGGCCATCGAGATTTTGATCGTCTTGGAATCATATACCATTTGATCTTCGACAATGCTTGCTGTATTGGGTCAACTTTATGCGTCGATTTCTTTCTGTCTGTTGCTATTAACATTAATGTGTGATTCGCTCAACAGTTATCAAGATTTTTTTTTGTTGTTTTGAAATCTATCACCGGCTTGATGTATTGATCTGATTATACGTCGTATGAGATGGGACGGCCGACATGCATGAAGAGATATTTTTCCTGCATTGATTTAATACCCTAGCCTACCTAACTCGAGCGGATGTCTCCCGACCACATAAGTGCTCATTTCAGTATAATATTAACTTTCCGTGTATGAATGGAGTTTTGTAATGATATTGTTTAGTATTATAATAATATATTAATTTACTTAATAATATAATATAAAATGTTCTATTAATTCTTAAATATTCACATCGAATTCAACTACCTATCTTTGCATATTCCATGCTTTTCTACAAATTATTGATTTGTTTTTAATATTATAAGATTTCATTTGGATACACTTTACTATCTATTAAATTTTTATTATTAATATGAATTATTTGAGGTAATTTATTATCTCTTTTAAAATGAGATATCATATTCGAATATTATTAATATAAAAAAAAAAATTATTCCAAGAATTTCAACTATGAGTGAACTTATCCGAATTGAGCTATATTAGTTAAAGTTTAATGATTTTTAGATACAAGTTAGTTTTATAAAAAGACACTTAGGCCAAAATTATCTGCTGAGATTAATGTTGCTACAGGAGGAACATAACATTATTAGTCCCAATATGTACACTGCGTTTAATTAGAGAAGGATCAAGTGAGTGGATATAACATCATAAATTAACTATCCAAGCTAGGGATGTCTCTTTTAGGCGTGGTCGCACTATTTATTGAAGAACATCGTGTCAAGCCAAGTGTACATATATATATTTTTATTACATAAAAAGTTTATAAATTTATATTAGGGTAAAAGAAGTAAAGAAAAAATAAAGGAGTACGGAGATTTTTATAATCAAACTTATAAATTTTTAGTTGTTAAATTATCAATATTTTAAATTTTCTTTTNCTCTTTTATTTCCTTATTTCTCTTTTTTTTTGGTTAATTTAGAAAGTTTTCTAGGCCTAAAAAGTGGTTACTACAATGCTTTCCATATTCGTAATACGGTTGTGGGCAAATCCGAGACAGATTTGAGTTTATAGGGCAAGTTATCGGCAAATTTGTGGCAATGTGTCGACGAAATACATCTGTCGAAAAAAACATACCAGACTTCAGAATATTTTTGTGGGAAAATAGATATTAATGTTGACGGTTGGACAGAGCTACCATATTATTGAGTGATATTAAATTAGGACATATCCAATTGTCAGAGAAATGAATCATTAGGGACGTACTGAGTCCCCTTCAACGATGAGAAAATATCAGCCAAATTTTATGCCATATTCTCTATTTTCCAATTGAAAAGGAGGTTGTAAAGGATAATAATTAATATAATGATATAAGAGTCTTATTATTGGGATTCAAATTCGGAATTGTGTGATTGAAAATGATATAATTGCATGAGATCCTTTTCTTAATACATCTGTAAACTAATAGCATAGAAAAGAAATTTTCACCTTAGGATAATGAAGGCGAATCACCGGGACCCAATGATGCCTATACCGATAGAGACGATCCTCTGAGGAGATCACTGAATGGGCTGTAGAATTTATTTTGCTTCTGACTCGATGCTTCCGAGGACGTGAGTGTTGCAGTGTTGGTGTACTGAAGCACAAGACCGGGCTTCCCGTTCAAGTATGAATAAACTAGGCATCAGACACTGTCGGAGATCTGGAAGAGATGAAGGTAGAGGCTGTGTGTGGGCCACAAAGCTGAGACAAACGAGTGACGGGAGGTGGCCGATGAGAGAAGACACTGGCCAATCCGCACTTCCTTCTGTCCACCGGCTGTAGGCAAGTGGTAGTATAGTAGGCAGTGGGACAGAGAGAGGACGATGACTGCTGCTGCTCTAGGGCGAGAACAAAAAGGAGAACTCTGAAAAATTAGAGTGAAGCAACCACCATCTGTTGGAAAATATCGTATAACATATATATTGAAATTCATAGACCCTGGTTAGATTAGTCTCCCATTTGAGTTTTTATCATCCAAACCGAAATCGTTCTATTTTTATTTCGGATCAACTCGTACTATTTTTATTTCAGGTTCTTGGTTTTCACTTGCACCATTATCGGTGAACAGTAATGATGGAGAATGCTTCGCCTTATGTATATGTATATATATATATATATGTGCATAATATCATCGAAGACATCCTGAACCTCAATCGACACAATGGACGAACACAGATAATAATAATATATATATAAATAAATATATAAGTGCACGTACTAAATGTGTCCGAAAGGGTTGTCGCATAATTTATATATAAACATTTGTATTGTTTCGGAATCTACCGTACCAAATCGGGTGCATGCATGGATCTAATGTATTGATCTGATTGTATGTCGGACAGGACGGCTCACGTGCATGTGGATAGCTGGAGTTTTTCTCCGTGCAGGATGATTGCTTTCAAGTGTCAATCACATGAAAAACTTGGTCATTTGGACACTGTCATCGTCATACATTGAACTTTTTTTTGCCAGAATCATCTGTTGAGATTAATTCTGGTTCAGGAGCATAATATTAGCCACAGTGTGTACCTAGCTAGGCCCATTTGCGTTTAATTAGAGACAGGATCAATTTTTCAAATTAAAAAAAATTGTGGAGAAAGCTCCTACACCTAAAAGAGTGGCTACTGCAATGTTTTCCATATTCGCAATTCAATTGTTGTTGGCAAATTAGATACAGATTTGAGTTTCTAGGGCAAGTTATCGGCAGGTTTATGGCATTAGACAATCGCCGGAGAAGTAGACGAGCAAGGTGGAGACCGTGGGCGGCAAAGCTGAGACAAATATTGAGCGACGGGAGGTGGCCGATGAGAGACGAAATTGGCCAGCCTGCACTTCCATCTCTCCAGCGGCCATAGGCAAGTGGTTGTACGCAGTGAGAGAGAGAGAGAAAGAGAGAGAGAGGTCGATGACTGCTGCTCTATGGTAATAAAGGGAACTTAGAAAAAGGTTCCGAAACAACCATCAGTTGAAAATATAGTATAATTACAGTAAAATATCGTTTTTGATAGTTAAGTTATATATCTTTTAAATTGGCTATTTCAACCTTACATTTTCTGCTTTGTAACACATCTTGGTCCCACCTGTCAACCTTTGTTAGACGGTCGCTTAATGTTTACGTGGACATAATGCTATTTCTGGAGATTCCAAGCCGAAATAAGAAAGGATATATATATATATATATGCATATATCCTGCTTTACATCATGTTATTAAAAATAACCGATCAAGCTGTGTGGTATCAGGGACGCTCGAAAATTCAGTCTCGTTGCTGTTCGCTTACTCCGGAATCGACAACATGAATTAGAGTGTTCACTTTTCCAGAAAATTTGAGGGCCGGTAATCCACAATCTTGGCATATCTGGACAGCCTTTGATGGAAGGAGCTGTTACAGCATGAGGGTTTTCGATTAGTTGACGGAGCTACCAAGTCTCTTAAATAGATTATGGGCGGCCAACGTGCAAGTACAAAAATGGTTGGAATCCATACTGACTTACGAATTTTATAGGGTTTGCACGGCTATTGCATGGTGGATATGGAACCGATAAGTTTGGACATATTTCAAATAAATTTCAGATATGATATGGGCAAAGAGCTTGAGATCGGTCGGTTAGTTCCCTTTCTCATGCACATGATATCTAAAATTGGAAATGGATGTAAAAAGAAAAATCTGTTTCCTTTTCGCTGTACCTCCATAGTATCCGTTTGATCCGAATTTCGATACCAAATCGAACAGACCTCTCCTCGGTGTAGGATGGATTCATGGAATGCATCTTATGATAGCAAGCACAGCTGGGCAACATTTGTTCCTGTTGGTGCTTGCTTGTAGAGTTAAATCGCGTTTAAATAGAATACGTCGATTGCACCGAGGAATCAATCTTCCGCGCGCGGGACATTTCGACTCGCCCAACAACCTACAATCCTCATCCGAGATCGTCATATATATGCCTCTGCAGGCTGCAGCAAAGCCCACAAGCTGCAAAGGGATGTAAAATTTCATGGCGCAGTCGAGTATCACATTTCCAATTATTACAAGTACGTTAGTTAATTTCAAACAATGACAAATCTTACATCATCAAACTCGAGAATTCATAGTGTATATATATATATATTATGGCGCTTCAGTATATTAAGACATAAATTTGAAATGAGGTGAGAGGTCGGCATTGCTGAGAAGAACTATAGAAAAAAAACTGATTAATTAATTGATAAATCAGAGAAATAAAAACCAAGTAAAATTGTTCGATTAGATTTAAAGTTAATTTGGGGTTTACAATTAAATGAAAATTTTCTTAATTATATATCATAATTATATCGAATACTTTTTTTAAATGGGTGTTATTTGGTTAATAGTATCTTATTTGAATATATATACATATATATATACACACACAGGCGATTGGATCAGAAGAGAATGTGTACGGGGCCGTGCTTGAATGATACAGAAATGATATTTTGACGAAGTTGTCTGATGATATGCACCATTTTTATTATATTAGTACGGAAATTATATAGAAAGAATAATCTCACTGTTCATTTGGACGCCGAAGATGGTAGCACAGGGTTTGGGAATTGTTCCAAGCTATTTAATAGTCAACGTTGACCAACACGACGAAGCAACCTCCCACCGGATCTCTTCACCGGCACGTTGGTTTCCGGCGGAAATTTTCTCCTTTCAGACGCCTGCAGGGCTGCCAACATGAGTAAGATCATACTGGAAATCGAAAGACATTCACCGAATTGAGGATGAAATCCAATACAACAACATTGCACTCAATATGGGAAACCAACGGATCAAAAGCATACGTGATATGGAAATTTACCGCGACACAGCATTGTCATGGTGACACGAGAATCACAACCATGTGATATGAAGTGACGGAGGAGATAAATGGCCGCAGAATCGGCAAGATCGGAGCTTGAGGTCGTGAATTGCGCCTAATGGAAAAGGTAGAACAACTCATGCATGAGCAAGTCATCGTCAACGCGGGGTGGAGACAGCGCAGCTTCAGTACAAATTCCTCCGCTAGTCGCTGGCATGGCAACTGGCAAGCAATTTTGCGTGTGCAGCCGTTGTAAGGTCAACCATTGTACGGTCAACGGTTTTGGGGTGGTGGAGTGGAAATGGGATAGTTGTAATCGATCCAATCAGGCGGTCTTTATCCAATTAGGCTATGAAAATAAGTTAAATGTGCGCGAGAAGGCGCTATCTATTAACATTATAAAATTATATATTCTCACACAATGATTTTTTTTATTATAGAGAAATCTTATTAATTTAAAATATTATAGTAAAAATAAAAAAAATAAAATATACACAATATAAGAATCGAATTTATAATTTCTTAATTGTTAAAATTGAATTACGACCGTACAAAAGATTATTTCTTCCTTTCAAACAATGATTTTTACATTATCATAAAAACTAAAAAGTAGTTAGAAACTACTTGCCAAGCAAGCGCCGGCTAGAAGGGGGTAAGTAAGAGAGCGGCTCCAAAGTTGCGTTAATATTTATAAATTTTTGAATTGATAGTATCGAATAATTACTTTTTTTTTATATTTATCGCATTTACTGTAGTTTACAAGTTTTAGGCTTGATTTTTAAGAATAATACTCATACAGTGTAATAAAAAATACATATCATTTACTGGAATATTTAATAAATTACTGCAAGTCATATACTAAGTCAGCAGTTATTTTTTTCCAAGTTTTTCTGATTTCTTTAATTGCCTTGATTCATGAAACTTTGTGCACAGTGTATTTTATATTTTATGTCAGAATTTGACCGAGTTGGAGTTGACTAATGAATGTGCCTTCTAATAGTTGATCATAAAAAATGAATGATAAATTAAGTTGCTTTCAGATCTCTCACAGTATATAAATCGAGCAGCCCCATGGAAAGGGGGGAACCGAGCAATCGACGGCTTAATAAAGAAAGTCAACTCCCTCTTCATCAACTGAAGGGCTGCTGACCGATCTGCGAGTTTCTCAGAGCTCCATTTTCGATCTTCTGCTTCGCTTGAGGCATCTCAGAGAGCACAGAACAAGTCAGAGATATTAAGAATGTCGATCTCAGGAATCCACGGATTGCCGCTTGAAGTCACCGGTAAGATCTCTCGATATGGTTTTGAACGGAATACATACTATTTTCAACTGAAAACTTTAGTCCGACCCCAATTGTATTAGCTAAAGATAGTTAAGAATGTCTCTAATTCAAATTGTTGTATCAGTTGGGACCCCAAATTTCCATGACAACTCTTGTTATATGTTGGGCTTGATTTCTCCTCGAATTTCACCGTTGCTCCATACTGAACTGAGAATCGATCTCGGATGGGGTCTGGTTTGGATACCATTCCAAGATCCACAGAGACATTCTTTGATCGAATATATAGGTGGACCGTGAAACCCAGAGAATATGTCGCCAATCTATACCGATGTATCAGGACATCAACACAAACTCGGCCTGTCTCCTTGTTCCTGATTTTTGTAACTTCTGATGACATGTTGTTCTACGCTCGTGTAGTTGTGGGATGTGTGAGATTGAAAGACACGGAATGGATATCCAAGCAAGACCCTTATGTCTCCGTTGAATACGGCAGCTCCCGATCAAGAACCAGCACCTGCACAGGTATACTAAAAAATTTCCCAGTTTTAGGGGAATTGATTTTTCCCTTTCGAGCTCACTCTCGGGTCGATCGATTGATCATCCCGATGAAAGTGATGCATCTGATTATGTGTGTAGATGGAGGCAAGAACCCGACGTTCCAGGAGAAGTTCGTCTTCACCCTCATCGAAGGTCTGCGGGAGTTGACCGTTTCGGTTTGGAATAGCAACACCCTCTCGGCTGATGACTTCATTGGCAACGGAAGGTACCTATAAGTTCTTTCAATGTCGTAATTTTCCTCGCAACAAGAAAAGATTATTGTCCAAAATTAAGCATTTCAGATTTCTAATGTTGAACTCCAATCATATATATTTATTATCTACGCTTAGGGTTTCGCTTCAGAAGGTTCTTTCTCAAGGTTACGACGATTGCTCCTGGACCATCCAGGACAAATGCGGCAGGTACGAGCAGCCCCATGCACTGCCCAGGATCGTTCTATTCATGTGATTCGACAACTTACAGATGCAATCCTACCACCGAAATATACACGCATTGAGAATCAATACACCGAGAAAATCTGATCGAATACTGTGTTGTCTTGATATAATGATGCAGATATGCTGGAGAAGTCAGGCTTATACTGCACTACGCGTACGCAAATGCCAATGTATATGTTCTGGGCTTACCAAAGTCCATCCTTGATCTCATATATGTGTACACATATAATCTTGTTAAATATATAATTATATTTGAATCTTTGTGCGGCAGCCGGGGAAGATCAAAACTCTGGCACCTGTCCCGCCGTACACGAATCCGACGGCTCCGCCTTACCAGGGTTACCCCGCCACTACTGCGTACCCGGGGAAATCGGTGGAGCCGCCGGCATATCCGCCTGGCCCCGCCTATCCTCAATCTGGTTACTCGACATATCCACCGAGCACGTCTACGTACACCGGGTACCCCCCTGCTCCGGCATCAGCCGTTTACCCTCCCGCTCCGGCAGGATACCCTACCTGCCCTCCACCAGCTTATGCGCCACAGTACCCGCCACCGCCTCATACTTCAGTGTACCCAACAGGTAAAACGGTAGATATGATCGAATAACACCAGAAATACATGACCTCACTATCGTAGTTTCCTGTTTCCCCTAAGATAAAATAAAGTTGCAAAATCTTTCCTTAAAAAAAAAATCGTCAGAGTTGAAGTCATTTGGATTTTGGAAAATGTATAAATTAAGAATTACATTGATACAATTTAATATCTTTACGTATTTAAATGTTGTATTTAATAAATATCATAATTTTATGTCTTGATGAACTAATCAGTTTTAATATAAATTAATAGGAGAATAATAGTATATAATAACTGAAATTCTGATGCCACGTCATAAGATGTGATCCAGCATTATTCTTCCCTCAAAGTCGTGTTGTATTAACTACAAAATCACAAGGGTTCCCCACCCCCCCNCTTTCGGATGATTTACTCCTCCCCAAATTTCCTGGTTGTCATGGCAGGTCCACCGGCCGGAGTTTACCCCCCGCCACCGTACTAATGAGTCGACGGAATTTGTTGAAATAAATGCATCGCAACTTTGCATCGGAAAAACAGTGTGATTCTTGTCGAAGAAGAACATATGGTGCTTCGTAGTCTTCGTTCTTGTAATTCCGGCTGTGGTTCCATCAATAACATAAATCAATCGCTTTCAGCACATATATGTCCAGCAGATCTTTTTATTTTCTGCTGCTTTCATTCATTCTCGACCATACCGTGATGATCGACGCACGCGGTAGTTAGTGTACTGATGGGAGAATTGACGGACCAAAATATCATGAAAATTTGTGGAGACTCAAAATTTAAGTATGTTATATCGAATTTTTTAATTAAAAAAGCCTAAAAGTTAATGAGAAGCACGTTGCATTTATTTTGGGTTTATCTTAAGTTAAAAACATTAGATATACTATGAAAATATAAAGGCTTATTCTAATACACGTCTTTGAGTTTCTCTTTGTACTCCAATTCCTACCAAAACTCACACACATACATACAAACGTGCCCAAATTACAAATCATTACCCACTTTTTGAATCTATATTTATTTCAGTTGATTTTGAATTCGACAATTCTATCTGCACACTTTACTGCAGCGCCTTTAGAGTTTTCATCAAGTTTTTGGATGTTCTACGACTACGAATTAGGGTTGGTGATGTAAAACCTAACAGCATTCATGGTTCCGACTAGAGAACACACAAAGCCATAGCGTACAAAGGTGAGATTGAGGGTGTAAATTGGGCTCAATGTAAAGTTGAGGGGTGGAGGAGTAAAATTAGAATTTCCACCCACTACAAAAAAAAAAACTTTTTCTTTTTTATCCGTTGAATTTGCAATTCCCTCTGCTCTCCGGTTCGTTGGGTAGCGATTTGGATCCAGAGACGCAAAGCATAGGGACACAGAGCCATGATGTTCTTCGGGATCGATCTGAGCTGCGCTTTCGAGTCCCTCCGGGAAGGAAGAGTTCCGGACAAGGACTGCCTGCTGCCGCTAATGTCGAAGGTCCTGGGCTACTGCATCGTCGCCGCCTCTACCACCGTCAAGCTCCCTCAGGTTCGTTTCTTCGCTTGTTCCAATCTGGGCTTATACTTGATGCAGTATGGGTTATGATCTTTGGGATGAGTCATGTGGGTATCGCTGATCACGGGTCAAAACACTTGCTTGAGTTGTGTGGAGTGCTGTTTAGTGACTGTAACTTATGGTTGTTCTGTATTTTGAGCTGATTAATTGATTGACTGCTCGATATTTGTTTGCAAAGCCCGGTGTTTGACCATACTGACTTAAGATTGTTGCTGCCTTGAAGTTCAAATCTTTTGTCCCTCTAAAGCATAACCTCAAATTCGTTTTTCCCCCAATCCCCCATTTTTTCTCGTAATATTCTGAACACGATTCCATTGCTGACTGCGACCTAGTTTAGTAAGTTGACACGACTTCTTTGGTTTTCTGTGTTTCTTATAAGGGAAATTAAGAAATTTCGATGGAATTTGATCTTTCTTTCATCAATTTCTGTTGGAAAAATGAGAAATAAATCTCTTTAATTGTTATAGAAAAAAAAACTTTCTGGGCAATTTTAGGAAAAGAATTAGAAATCAGGAAGTGGTAAAGCAGAATTCTTTTTGAGATAGAAATTTAAAAGAGCTCTCCTGAGCAATACAAGACTAGACACATTGTCATTTCAAGCTTTTGTTACTCAAGTTTGGATTTGGAGGAAGAAGATAGAAGCATGTTCTATCCAGTGATTCAAAGCTAGTATGGGGAGCTCTTGATGACTTGTTTGGATCTTCATTTTGTTTACTTGCAGATTCTGAAGATTTTGAAGCATAGGAGTGTTAGAGGGCTCAGTACACTTGCATTTGAACTTGAGGTGGTAGGCTACACAATAGCTCTGGCATACTGTCTTCATAAGGGACTTCCTTTCTCTGCTTATGGTGAATTGGCATTTCTTCTTATTCAAGGTACATTACATTTCCTGCAGATTTCTCCAATCGTTAGAATATACATCCTCACACTTTGAGGTTCTCTCTGATTGAATCATTTGTTTGGTTTTCAACAGCTATAATTTTGGTTGCAATAATATACTATTACTCCCAACCACCTGTTGGAACCTTGACATGGATCAGGGCACTTCTGTATCCTTCTTGTTGGGTTAACTAGTTGATTAGTTATTTCATCATGCCAGAATGATGTATCCATTTTTGTTTTTTCCCTTAACTTTTGTTTTTCAGATATTGTGCTGTAGCACCAACTGTATTAGCTGGTAACATTAGTCCCATGCTTTTCGAGGCTTTATATGTGAGTAGCAGTGTTCTACTGCCCCTCTTTGACTACAAATTATAGTACAAACTGTCATGCTATTTCCTTTGCTTCTCTGGAGTTCTCAGTCCTTACATATTTTTTCCTCTAATAGAATTAGGCCCTTTTTGATAGTGGAAGTCTGAAAGCTATAGGAAATCAATCCTCCTTCCTTTCAATTTCTGAGGGACCAAAAATAAGTGATGCATCTCTATCTGAGAAAATATTGTCCTGTCAGCCTATAGATTTTACTGATACAGAAAAGGAGAAGAAACCTTGCTAATAATGAGCATGGCCTAAGCTGTATGCTGCAATATTTTGATACAGGCATCCCAACATGCAGTATTTTTCTGTGCAAGAGTTCCACAAATATGGCAGAACTTCAAGGTAAGTCAAGTATTGTAAATATATGTCGAAATCTGAATCAGGTAAATGATAGAAATCTTTTCACCCTTAAGATTGTGATCAAATTCTAACATTTCATTAGTGTACCAATAATTTTCCTGATTTTTAATATGATAGAAGGATGCGGCTTGTGCCATTATACATAATTGACTATTTTTGCAATCTTATATTTGATATTAGGTTTGTTCTCAATTTGGTATTTCTCAATCTTTTGTGTTTTCTCTTGTAATTGTGATGTGGGTGGTGCTTACTGAGCAGAATAGGAGTACAGGAGAGCTGAGCTTCTTGACATCTCTGATGAATTTTGCTGGTTCCATGGGTACGTTCGCAAAGTTTGTTGATTCATTGAGGAACTTTGTGATTATTATTATTATTATTATTTTGCTTGGAGTGTTTTTATAATTTTAATATGTATGCGATCTTATTATTTTGTAGTGAGAGTTTTCACCAGCTTACAGGAGAAGGCACCAACAAGTGGTATATCCTCCCTATTCTCCCTTGATCTTGAACTAGTATTTATGAAGAGATGGCTTTCTCGAGTTCTATATATGAAAACATGAAAATAATGCATTCAATTGAGAAGAGCTAAATCCAGGGAAGCCAAGTCTATTTGGAAAATCCAGTGCTCTATGTAGTGATAATTTGCAATTGACTTTAGGATTGTTGCTTGTTTCCTTTATTTCGATGGAACAACTTTGTTTACCTTTCTCATTTCGAGAACATCATTAATACTCATGCAGTTGTTATGGGTTCGGTGATTGGTATCTTCACAAATGGGACGATCCTGAGTCAGATAGTCATCTATGGTAACCCGCAAGAAAGGAAAGAGGAGAGGAAGAAGAAGAAGAACTAAAAGATCAACTCGATTGGGCCTTTTTTCTTAACACAGGAAGGTGGTCATTGCCCCTTTTGCGATTCTTGGCTCTCTGTATCTGCTTGGCTTAGAATTGTTATTGAGAATGGGCATAGTCATACTGTCTTGCTCCGGATAAGATTGTGAAGGGAAGAAACTCTTACATTCTAATTCCATCTCCTACATAAAATTCTGCCTCCTCTTTTGTCGGCCAGATTCAATTTATGCGAGAGAGACATAGATTCGTTCAACCTTTTGCAATGGGATCTGCGTAGTGGAAAGTCAATGGGGCGTAATGCTAATTCAAGAATAATCCCGTAAAAAGAAACTGAATAAAATTTCACAATTTCATCTTTAATCATAGGGGGCAGATGCAGAAGCAGTAAATGCATGTAAGTATGGCCATTGATGATTAAACAAATTAATGGAGATTAATTACTGTTATTTTCATATTTTCCGTTTGTTCAAGGTAACACCTCTTGTTTCCTTAATAAATGGAAATTTTACTAGTAAAAGTTGAACCATAAACACAATGCAACTCGGTTACTTCCACATAGAGATGAATCATTAAATAACCAAAGTCCTGAGCTCTTTAAATGGACGAATCTCCGGAAGATCTTAACTTCTTGGTCGCCAGCAATGTTTGGTCTGCTGTTGTTAATGTTTCTTGCCTCCGTGTGGTCGGTGAGTCCTGAGGCTCCGCCCAACCCAAAGAACATCTTTCTGATGGCGGGGCAGAGCAACATGTCGGGCCGTGGAGGCGTTGAGAAAAATGCAACCGGTTGGATATACTGGGACGGTGTCGTCCCTCCGGAATGCCAGCCCGACCCGTTGATCTTTCGGCTCGATGCAAACCTCACCTGGGTCCAGGCCAAGGAGCCGCTCCACGAGGGCATAGACGCCAAGAGGATCAACGGGGTTGGGCCAGGCATGCCCTTCGCCCACGAGCTCCTACGGCTCCGGCCAGACTACGGGACCATCGGCCTGGTCCCGTGCGCGCTCGCCGGAAGCTCCATCGACCGCTGGCAGCGCGGGACGGCCCTGTACGATCGGCTGATGCTGAGGGCTAACGCTTCGATTCAGGGCGGAGGGAAGATTCAGGGGATTCTGTGGCAACAAGGTGGCTCGGACTCTGGATCTCTGGACGATGCGTCGGCGTATAAACCCAAGCTGTCGAAATTCTTCCACGACCTCCGTGAAGACCTCAAATCTCCCGACCTCGTAATCTTGCAGGTCGATTTCTCCTTCGTTATGCCCTTGAGCTCTATCGTACATTTTAACGCGACAGCTCAGAGGCCTCGCTTGCTCCTGTTTTATCAGATAGCGATTGCACCAGGGAAGGAGCCGTTCACAAGTCTTGTGAGGTCGGCTCAGTTCACAGTGACAGACCCCGACATCCGAACTACCGATACCGCCGGAATGCCTGTGGAGTGGGACAATGTGCACCTCACGACTCAGGGCCAGATCCAGCTCGGTAAGCTTCTCGCGTCGAGATTTCTCGAGCCGCCGTTATAAACACACCCCCACTACCCGTAACAGGTAGATTGTTTCTTGTTCTAATCAGCTGCCGGTTCTAGCGTTCCAGATATCCAATCATATGTGTGGATCTGCTAACCATCTCTGGTTCTTTCGATGCAGCATTAGACAAGAAGTTCGCCCGGGACGTAAGATTTCGGGATAATTGCGACATACATGTTTCCAGGCGAAATTCCTCGTCAATAACGCTAATCCTTAGTAATAAATTGGTTATCTAATTATTTTTTCGCCCTTT
This sequence comes from Sonneratia caseolaris, assembly GCA_900006705.1. Lineage (NCBI taxonomy): Eukaryota > Viridiplantae > Streptophyta > Magnoliopsida > Myrtales > Lythraceae > Sonneratia > Sonneratia caseolaris. The sequence goes on from CXYZ01006865.1 coordinate 3,126,683, forward strand.
TGCTCTCTTTTCTCGGCCATGCATCCAAACACAAGAGAGAAACTTGAACAGCTATCATCGGAAATTTCCATCGTCTACTGAAGAAACGGAGTAGATGCTCATTGAAGCAACGACAAAAGTTAACCGAGTAATGAAAGCTAAAAAAAAAAAAAAACTGGGGAAAATAAAGAGTAACTAACCTAAACACGATTTAAGTTGCAATTTGAATAAGGGAGTAACTAGGGGAATTAGATTTTTTTTTTTATTTTTTCCCTTTTCCGGTCTCGGCTTGATCAGTCCCATATGGCAACCTCGACGAACCCGTCTTCGGTAGCGAGCCCCCTGAACATCCCTGTGCTGTTAAACCCACACGCAACCTCCCCGTCTCTAGACACTGCGATGATCCCAGCCTTCCCCCCGTCATCGAGCCTCTCCCTGACGACAAAGTCCACTGCCTCCTGGAGCCCCAGACCTTTGTATTCCATGACTGCAGCCACATCCCTAGCCAGGGTCCCCCGGATGATGGCCTCACCTTCCCCGGTACAGGAGACCCCACAGAGATTGCAGGCATAGGTGCCGGACCCAATCAGGGGGGAGTCCCCTATCCGGCCACTCATCTTGTTCATGAGGCCGCCGGTGGAGGTGGCAGCAGCACACCGGCCCTGGCTGTCGACCACCACGCATCCCACAGTTTCTGGTGTGTACACGCTGATCGGGAGGCCGTTCATGATCAGGGGGTTCTCCAAGCTCGCTCCACACATCTCCAGACCCGTTATCGGGATCCGGTAATCAAACTGCCAAAAGGAATGTCATCCGCTTTGGATTAGTCATAATTAATCGGATAGCACCAAACTACGATAAAACCAAAGGATGTGTATAGGGAAAAATAATCAAACGTACCAGGATGGAGTTAGCCTCCTGGGCTAGTTTCAGCATCCCCTTATTCTGTTCGGTGATGAAGTAATCATTGTCCACCAGCTCAACACCCTGTCGAACAAGACAAGAGAGAACTTCTTTAAACCTGGCTGTCCGAGCAAAGCTCATGAGGTTTTCCTAGCTTGTGCTCTGTTCAACGGACTCGGGGTCTCGATGGCTAAATTGTCAAAGTTACCAGCTGAGCATACGAAGCAAATATGACTGCAAGTGGTTATGCACGGTTGGAGGCTATTGCTCGAACTTGACCAATGACAAATCTCTGATGAAAATCGCAATCTCGAGGGAGGGAAGGAAGAAAAAAAATTGCTCACTGAGGGGAGGGAAATGGAGAACTTGCTTTCTATTTTCCGGGAAAATTGAAACATTCAAGAACAACTTACGAACATCATCCAGGGAAACAGAAAATTTCAACCCCCTAACATTACGGAGGCCACAAAAGTCTCCGATTTCCAGTTTCCCATTTAGTTTTAGTCCACAAAAGGGACAAAAGTTCCCTCAAAGAGACAAAACAGAAAGCCCACAAGAACATGGTATGCATCATGGACGGCATAATTTCCGGCTAAGAAGAGTGAAATCTGACCTGACATTGTCAAATATGCACTATAAACTCTAGTATTCAAGTTTATCATACTTTGTCTAATTTAGTTCATAATAGATTGATTTGTCAAATGATAAAATAATCAATTTTCTTTATAACGTATTAAAATATTTGACATCTCACCGTCTTAAATTGGAATTTGTTACTCGTATCATATATGATTTGTAATTGAGAGAATTGTTCGTTAGTGACCGAGCAAATTTGTGTTCATCAGTATAGGTTAAATTTCGCGGTCTTGCATGCCTGGTGATTCAATGCAAAGGTTATGGATACCACGTGCCAGTAGGACGGCAGACGATTTGGAGCACGTGGGTAAGAGAAGGGCCCCACACAATAGCTCCACAAAAGGTGGGGGTGGGGTGGGGAAAATAAGCCTTCGGTGTTTATTGTAATTGTGATGAGGGAAAAAAAGCTAATATACAAAACGGACCGTATTAGGTTAGCGGGACTGACGGACCTGTTCACGGGCGAACTCCTCGGCGCCGGCGAAAGCCAGGTACGAGTGCGGCGACTTCTCCATCACCAGCCGGGCCAGGGAAACCGGGTTCTTCACTTTCGTCAGCCCCGACACAGCCCCGCATCTCCTCCCCGGCCCGTCCATTATGCTCGCCTCCATCTCCACAGTCCCCTTCTCCGTCAGCGCAGATCCCCGCCCCGAGTTGAACAGGGGATCGCTCTCGAGTTCCCTCACCTGCCGCCAGATCAGATCGTGTCACACATCAGATTGAAGCTAAAGACCAGAAAAAAAAAACCCCCCGATTAACTGCCGATCTCGTTTCCAAGTAGCGTGCAAACTTCATCCTGCATCTTCATTCTAAAAGCCAAACAAGTCCATTTTTTTTAGCCCTTTTTCTTCTGAAACAACCGTAAAACTTGGAAATAAAAAAAAAAGGAACAGGGGAAGCGAGAGAAAAACAGGGAAGAAGACTGATACGTACGACGAGTTCGACAACATCGATTGCGGGGAGAGAGGAGCGAAGGGCGGAGACGCCGAGGCTGAGGCAGTGGGCTAGGAGTAGTTTGGCTTCTTCCTGGTGGTGGAGCGGGAGGTTCGGATCAACTCCGGCGCCGCCGTGGATCGCGATTGCCCACCCTCTCCCCATTCTCTCGCTCCGCTCCTCCCACTCTCGCTTCCCCGTGAGAGTGAAACTATAATACAAATACAATACAGTGAAAACAATGCCCAGGCGACGCGACGTTTTATAGGCTCTCCCTCGGGGGTCGGGGCCCCATTATGCCTATCGCGGGTCGGATCCTACTTGGCCATTTGTTCCTAAATTCCCGAATCCGAATAATAATGAACCAAGCCAGCAGTAGCAGTAGCATAGTTACTTTAAAGTCTCTATATTTTTTTGTTATTTTGCCCCCCATTAATCGAGGCACTAAACTTAAATGCCAATGGGTTTCTGACACAGGTGTCACTTCATTTTTTAAAATCATTTTTAATTAATTAACAGTAATTTTTAGAATAATTTGGCTTTTTTTAAAAACATGTTAAACACCAGTCTACGGAAAATTTTGGGCTGTCCCCAATTTTATCGAATTGATTGGTCCGATAGGAATGCCAAGTGGTCTCTCTTGCTTAGACCTATGACTCAGCGCTCATACAACCCCATTATCATGAATTAATAATCTTTGCCAGCCCATTAAATAAATAAATAAATATAATATAATATAATATAACTACAAAATTAACTATGAAAACAAAGCTGTGTCAATTAACCAGTGGACGAGGAGGGTTTGGCCCATCGGCTCAATTTTATATTAGGATTGGAGCCTAACCCGGCAGTCGTAAGAATTCTACTTCGTTTTTATTGGGAATTAAGGTTTTTTTAAAAAAAATAATTTATAAAAATTGAATTTAAAAATATTTATTTCATATAAAGAATAAAATTATTACAACAAGTGGACTCTTCTGGAGATTCATGCATACAAGATGCAGTAAGCAAATGTGTATAAGTTGTTGGCATTTGAGCTGCCACGACAGCTGAAGAAAATGAGATTTCGCTGGACGATCTTTGGAATTTTCATTTGATAGCGTTTATCCAGTATTTTCCCAGAAAGGTCACGTACTTGCAAAGTTGACTTTGCCATGTCAAATCATATCATATTTAAGAAAATTAAATTAAAAATTCTAGAAATATGATACATTTTATAAATAAATTATAAAAGTTCCAAAACTTAATTATAAATATTTAGTTTCATTATATTATTAAGTCATTTTCATTCATTGTGGTTAAACATGTACTAAATACATTTATTAATTCCTATGTGGAATGTCACATTACTAACTCAATGCCACATCATGATGCTGTGTGAGCAATTCAGTGCCACGCTAGCAAATTTTCGTTGTGTCATTGTGACACATCCACGTAACAATGGCCACGTCGCCACATAAATATCTTGTCAACAAGTGTGTCATGGGGAAAATCTCTACTATTTTTACATAATTTTACCTATAAAATTATGTTGAGAAAAAAATATTATACCAAAGAATTTGAATATATCAGTGAGAATAAATTTTATTTTTTATCAACTCAATATCTATATATTTTTAAATCAATAAGGATTTCAAATATACTAAGGAGAAATGATGATGACGACCATGGGTTGTACTAATACAGTAAGTACAAGCTACCAAAACGCAATTGGAGATAACTTAAGACGACACACGTCCGTCCATTTATTCATAAGATACACGAGCTTATATTATTGTAAGAGTTGTTATTTTATTCTCCTCAAAGAGCATGAATTTCTGAAGAAGCTGGATGTCTCCTTCACGGCATGAATATATATATATATATATATCCTTTGAGCTTTACGTGTCCAATTCATCTACTCGTGCCGACTTGCGGAGACACATGACAGATTGCCCTGATTAGTTCCTCATTGTCTTCGTTGCGTCGGCACGTCTGTGTTCCAATCACCTCGTTGTGCATGGATTTGAGTAATCATCATCTAACTTTTGCAAAACAATATATAATATTCCAATTACACATAAAAAAAAATATTGATGGGTAAGTAAGGGAATTGGAGGGAGGAATGAGAAGAATATCATATTTTAAATTTTTTTTATATGACTTATGCTGCATGGGCATGACAATCGACATCAATGTGTGATCACATAAACGTAATCACACAAACCTCGATAAAGGTTAAGCCAATCCCAAAAAAAAAAGAAAGGAAAAAACCTCCTTGCTCTCCTTAATTGCGGGGTGTCCTCGTAAAATCGGCGATACTGACGAACAAAATGCAATTTTAAGACGTCGTATCACATGTTGCCGTCCGGGTCCCGTATGTCCCGAGCATAGTTTTTAAAACCGGACCGGGCCGGGAACCGGTCAAGGTATAGGTTCAATGGGTTGAACCGCATATTTAATAAATAATATTAAAATATAATATTCCAATAAATTGATATAATATTATAATTTAATTATGATTTATAATCAAAATCATTAATATAGTTATAATATTAGTTCCAAATTCAACATAAAATATAAATATAAGTCTAGTAA
>CXYZ01006865.1:3137437-3164112 GCA_900006705.1 Sonneratia caseolaris
GGGGGGTCCCAAGTCTAAGCAAATTAAACACTTACAATGGTCCAGTCTATGAGCCAGATTGTTGCTAGGACGATCCAAGGATTGCCATGCGAGTTTGGAAAAAAATTTCTATTATATACTATATATTATACGTATAAATAGTATCAAGAGACGCATTAAGAAGGGTTTGGTCCAATGTCTTAGATTTGTCTTTTGCTACTGAGATTCATATCTTTATATACAATTTTTTTATCACAACTCTTTTACACTCCCCGATTTTCTTTTATAACCAAAAGAAAAAAAGAGAGAGAGAGAGAGAGACTAAAGTTCTTGATTACGTCCCGTAGAGGTGTGCAGCTTGATGGGGACTTGGGGATTGCGTGTGGTGTGGTAGCTGTATTTTCTCACGTACGGTCGCATCAAGACGAGACCAACATAAAATCGATCCAAGTAATCGTTTATCACCGGCCAAGGATTTCAGAAGTAAAGGGAAGGGGGTTCCAGAGTTCGTACTCCTTTTCAGTAGTGGCCTGAAAAAATTTATGAGATCCCCGATGGATGGAATGCCAGTTATCCCGATTCCTAAATCCCAATGTCTACAAAGAAAAAAAATATGAATCCGCATAGGCCCGGCAGATACACTGAGAGATGGAAACGTTATTTATTTAATTGATGACGAACTAGCTAGTGGGGGCCATGCTTCCTGTTCTTGAGCTGGGGGGCCAACGGCGAGGAGGGGTTGGTTGGAGCTGTCGGAGGTCAGGCAGAGAGAGTCCACCACCCCTCTGGGGGCTGCCGCTGCCCCGGTATTTCCGTTTGCTTGGGCGAGGAAGAGGGCCGAGGGTGTCGGCGGCCGCCGTGGATACGTATTCCGAGATTAGCTGGCGACAGGACTCCACATTTTCCTGCTTCCAATAATTGGGGAATTAGTCGGCCAGCAGCTTTCAACAGAAAATATGGCCAAAAAATATATAATTTTTATAGTATATAATCACTTATATTTAATTTGAAATTAAAAAGTTATTAGGTCATTTTTTATTGATAAAATTACCATATTCATTTATTTATCTCTTACTTTAATCTCTTTTAGGTCAATATATCTAATTTGTAATTGAAAAATATTATATTTTTAAGATTGAAGATTGTTTTTTTTTTAATTTCTTAAAGAAAATAAAATTACGTAAAATTGTGTACAGCAGAAAAAGAAAGGTAGAAAGAAATCCTAAAGGGAGAATGAAAAGGGAAGAAAATTAGCAGAACAATTAACAAAAAGGTGGAGACACCAACCTTGTCATTTGCTAAAATGTCGAGAAGCTGTGACGGGCATGCTTCTCCATCTCCATGCCCAGCATTTTCTAAGCCACTGATGACTTGCAGCATCGTAGCCGCAGCCACTACAGATGGCAGAAACTGCAGCAGCCTGATATCTGTTTCAACACCCGATAAGAAATCGGGGGATAGGATGAAGGGAAAGTTGAAAGATTGCATCAGAGTTCATTGGTGTTGAACCAACCTGATAGAACAGAGAGGAGGAGATCCTCACACCTCCTAAGGAATTCGCGGCACAGGTGAGGGTCTCTGAATCGGAGTCTTCGAGCGATGTGATCAATGAACCATAATGGGGTCACTGGGTTCATCCTCCATTGCAGCCTGGAGAGAACTAGAAGCTCCATCCTCTTTATCGTCTTCACATCGAAGAGGAAGAAGGCACTCTCCTCTGCCTAAAAAACAGGATATTGAATTGGATCGTACTATCACAATCTTGCGAACGAACGAGGAGAGTTTTGGTAAATTTAATTAGAGAATGTCGCATGTAATGGTTTGCAATGACAATTTCATGGCTTTTGGAAGGAAACATTGATGCCATTGTTTACTTGGAAATCTAGGAGGTGCGGCACATTAGTCTCCTCCACCTTGGCGGCGAGGGACAGGCAGGCCACGCCCGCGAGCTGGCCCATCCACGGCGCCCTGTCCCATCGAGAGCCGGAACAGCTCAAGAGGAACCTGTCCAAGTAGTTGATCGCGAGGACTGCCGTCATGGAGGAGAAACCGCAGTGAGCGTGAAGTCTGAGGATCCAGTCCACAGCCCCACGGCGGGACTCCGACAGTTCGGGCCTGATCTCCGGCTGAGATTGCCTGGACAACAGATAAGCGAGCTCCTCGTCTTCCCAGGAGAGGTCCTGTTCGAGCAGGGTCGGCGGTTGCCCCGTCGAATGGGTCTCGCCAAAGGGTTCCTCGGAGTCGGAGCAGTAGAGGCCATCGAGTGAGAGGGATTCTTCTAGGGGATAGCAGTGATGAGGCATTTCCTTCTTCTGAGAAGAAGAAGTGCTGCATTCGGGTTCATGGGTTCCAAATCGTCATTGGGATATAACAAGGCAGGGAGGGCGTGAATCTCTCACCCTCTCTCTCTCTCTCTCTCTCTCTCTGATTTGAGAGTCGTAGAGTAAATAGCTGAGGAGAATCGGGGGGGACTGACAGGAATGGGATGAACAACAGAAGACTCCGATGTTGCTGTTGTCGTTGCTTTTTCTTTTTCCTTTTAAATTCCCTGTTTCAGGCGAACCTTTGGACTTCGAGTGAAATCTGTGGCCCAACCCAAAACAAGATCCTGTAAGCCGTGATACTGACCATCGAACATCGATTCGTTGACAGGCAAAGACATGGACCAACACCTACGCTGCGTGTAGTTTCCTGAGTTTTCCGAAACATTCAACATGGCCGCACTTTTTGATTACGGCAACGCCCTACATGGGCAAGCTCATCCATAAAGTTGGCCTGATCAAGTGGTCAGCTAGTCATTTCCAAGTGTAAATTAGGATTAACCACCGGAGGTGCAACTAGTCGTTTCCAAAATTTATGGGGTCATATTCGGCCGAGGAGCTCGATCCCCTTTCATTACCCTCTTCCTCCTTACCTCTCGCCATGCAATTGAAAAATATGTGATCTCGTGCAGAAGTCAACAAAACAAGAAGGGCAAGCGAACGGTTTTCAGTTCACCTGATCACTTTCTTCACCACAAGTGAAGCAAAATCTTACCAACCATGGGGAATTAGTAGCTTCCTCTTCGATTAACTGCTATCCAATTGAAGGTCTCTCGATCATTTCCTCGGCCCTAGAAGCAAGAACTCTAAATGTTGCTTCAACCCGAATGCAGAAAATAAGCATCGGAACCGTCTCCCATCACATTTTACAGAAATCCTAGCTCACTTACAAACTTGTGAAGTACGAGGTTGTGATAAACTAAACACTTCCACGTTTAAAGTGCTCTTTAATGAACCTTTCAGCATGAGATGGATACTTGGCTCGAATGTATGCTCGGAGGCACTTTTGGTACGAGAAGTCTATCCAGCCGCCATCAGTTCTCACCACGAACAGACATCTTGATCGCCTAAACTGGGGATGCCTATCAACCTTTTGCAGGAAGAAAACGAACTTCAAGTTATACACTAAACCAATGTTCTCGTCATAAACATGCAAGAGATAAAGGTACTTCAAATCTTCTGTTGCAAGATGTAGCAAGTTTTTATCAGTCAGATAAAGATGATAATCAGCTTCATTTCCTTTGGGAAACTATATCAGTTCCACCAAGCAGTGACTTCAACTATAATCACAAAGAAAATGGGCACAGCCTTCGTTTGAATCTTGGACCAAACTGAGGGCCACGTGCCCCGCTGAATGACACACTAGAGCACAATTAAATAAAAGCCAATGAAACTGGAAAGACATCTATTGATGCAAAGAGAAAAATGATCAGGATAATAGTTGTTCACATAAAATTCATTGGCCTCTCTCGACAATAAAACAAATTAGATCTCTAAGCAGGAAAACTCAGACAGGTGCTGAGCAATATATTGAACATTAACAACATGAACAGGTTTATAATTAATAAAATAAAATCTTCAAAAGCATTTGAAAGAGTAAGAGAAGTAAATAACCTTGCACTCAGCAGAAAGTGATCGTACCTAAATGATATGAACAGGATTGTGCTCAATAAACCGCACTTTGTATAATAACATCAACCAACAGCTCTTTTGAATTAAGGTCTTCAAATGCATTTTTTTCACATTCTAGAGGGAATAATAACTCAAGAACAAGTTTCATTTAGGAAGACAAATTCTAATACGGTAATGCTACATTCCAATCAGAGATTTCCAAAACTCAGGAGGAAAACATTTAAAAAATGTTCCTACTATGTATAAAATATATAATTTGATAATGAGGAGTTTGTTCTCCCAAGCCCATGGACATGTGGAACCGAAGCAATTTGTTCCATATTTTAACTATTATTGTTCCTCTACAATTTCAGACAGGTCAATCAAGATTAACTACGCCATGAAACTTTTACAATTTTCTAGATAGGTAAATAAGTGGAAATATTCCATAATCATATGCACTTCCGATGCCAGATTATGGAAGAAACAGTCAATGCACAAGTTCTTGTCTATAACTTGATGATAGGTTTATGGTATCTCATAAAACGGCTCTTTATCAAGTGAACAAGGTGGCTAGATGGCATCAGTATCTAGTGCATACAGCATGGACAAAGAACGCAAGATTCAACAACGCCAGAATAAAAAGCCAGCCAGAGCCCAATGGCCATTTTAGTGAAATTTGATTAAAAGAAAAAAATGATGACAGTTTTCTTCCACTTGTTGCTGTTATGTAGGTTTTATCAGTCTAAATAATAAAAGGGGGACAAATTACAATGTATATTGTTTCACAATCAAAGAATAACTCACATACATGTACTAATTTTCATGGAGAACAAGACAGTAAATCCACATAATTCTGTAGAAATTCCAGATATAGGATGTGGCACAAGCTGTAGTGACCTAGCTAAGCTGACATGTGGCTCATAATTCACTTGTTCTACTAGAATAATAATTTGGATAGCACAAAGACATTTCATCAAATCAGGTTTACTAATTAGCAAGTCTAAACATCGATGGACAATGATGAGAGTGATATCTTACCATGATACTATCAAGTCCACAGCCAATTTTGTCATCACAATGAGGATGAAAAGAAAGTAGCTTCTCTACCACAACTGTCTCATCTTCAGATGATAGACGTTCCCCATCCAAGTATCTGGCAGAAGAATATTATCTTAACTAAATAATATTGTGAACAAGGGGCCAACGCAAATAGGAACCCAGGAAGACAACATACAACTTTATGGAGATCCACAAATTCAAGAAGAGGATTACAGCCACGCCTTAAGACAAAATAGCAGTCATGGCACATTTTGGCAAGCCTTTTAATTACAGCTGAAGGGTTGTATGAAACATTATGTTCTTTGCTAGTTCCTTATGGTGACGTCAAAAAGGAGGAATGAAATTTGGGTTTTACCATGGCTCACTTGTCAATCACTTTATTGATAAACAAAGAGGAAAAGGAGATAAAAGCAAAGAAAAACCCTCTCTTTCCTCTGCCTCTTTAATACTTCATTAATACATGGCTCCTGCTTGCTCCACTCCTCTAAATCCACCTAGAAATATGACTCCATTCACCTCTTTGAATGCATTGATTCTCTAGGCCAAAGCCAGGGCATTTTTCAAGTATTTACCAGCATTCATTGTTCCATGGAAGCTGGAACCCATCAACATGGACATAAAGAGCTTCCTGAGTCCAAACAGATCAACTATGTCCAGATGATGGAACCAGAGGCAATCACTTGCAGACTTACAGAATTATATACCTTAATCCCCTTTCAAATTCGATTACCTTCAAACCACAAGTCTCTATCTTTCCATCAATTTACCACTTAATTGCACCCCTGTCAAAAGTCTTTGCCTCATCTTCGATTCAATGAACATTAATTTGCTGAATAGAAGGAATATTTCATATTTTTTTGCGGCTCCAATATCTGTCATTTCAACTACGAATTCACCAATGCAAAACCAAATGAACAAGCAGTCAACCATGTGATAACTAATGCTGATGAAAATGTCTTCCAAGAATAGCACGACTAGAAGTCTCGAACATAGTCATGTCAAGATGGAGTTTTACAGTAATACATCAGCTCGTAACGAGAAATGCACAGTACTCTCAATAGTTGCATAGTCGCTAAAACTATTCTAAATCAAGCTAACTGCAGTTCAATCAAGAAGCGGCACGCAAGCAGAAGGTCAGCACCTTTTCGAATGGAGAATATCTTTGGCAAGAGAAAGGATGGGCCTGATGTCTCTGAGAATCTCCTCCTCCTTATCCTTCCACTTCCTGTAATCAGGATCGTCCCACCGGTGAAACTTGGGAGGCTCCTGGGTGGTCAGAAGCACCGTAGCAGCGCTGTCCGCAGAAGGCACCTGCCCCTCCGGCCGAACCGACTCCGTGGAGAATGAAGCGGCAGCAGAAGCCACGGCCCAGCAAGGGGGGCAAGGCTGTAGCAGGACCCCGGCGGCGAGACGATAGTGGAGCCGGAGGCGCAGGAGCGGCGCCCCACGGAGTAGCAGAGGAGCAGCTGCCATGTGGCCTTTAGTGGCTCGGCTCTTGTTTAACGAAGAAGGATTTGCTGCCGCTCGAGTCCCAGCTCAAGCCAGGGGTTCGACAGCGACGAACGACGATACCCAGATCCGGTCCCACAAGCGAAAGATTAAAAGGAAAAATTAGATTTCAGTACCGAACAATTTATTAAATAGGTTTTGGTACCCAAGCGTTACTGGCTATGCTACTTTCGGTCCTGCTGCATATTTTTCATTACAGAATGCCTTAATTAAAATTGACGGAAAAATATTTTGGAGAGAAAATATCTATTAGGATTAAAATGGTATAAATGCGGAAGCTTAAGGATGATTACCATGGCAATGATAAATTAGGACAAGAATAATAGAGATTATAAAAATTAAAATTGTCATTTTCCTTTAATTTACGGTTTACACTTCTATTGGATTTATTTACCCCTTATCTTCTATAGAAATACAAATTGTAAAGTGGAATTGTAAGATCCCAGTGATGAGACTTTTTCGCACGGAGACAGAGTTATTATCCTCACCTTTAGATTTCAATGTAATGTACTCCGAAACCAAAAAATGATTCCATAATATCGATTTATATTGCATTAACTCAAAAGGGTGACCAGTAATGGTGGTGGTTTAATGATTCAGAACCCACTCTCATACGATTTGATGGGATCGAGATCACAGGTTTACTTGAAATACTTGTCATTTGCATCAAGTGGTGCCAATTAAAAAAAGCAATGCTGAACATTGATTATTTAATTTATATGATATATTTGTAGGTATCCAAATAATCTTGGATTATTCATATTTCATCTGACAAAACACGGTGTTACATGCAGAAGATGAGAAACATGATGTCTAACCGGGAAAACAAATACTGATGTAATAGTCTTACAAAAATTTCTATTCTAGGTAGAGTGCTTTATGCGGTGAATACTCACCGAATGATATTCTGAGGGCTTATAGCGAACTTCGAGGTTCTCGTCGAAGACTGCCGGCTTCAAAGCACACGGTCTAATGAGACATTGTCAATTTGTCATGTCCACGCCTAGTTTTCAGCTTCATTTCCATGGCATTCGAGCATCTCGACTACTTGCCTCATCGTAGGTCTCTTGTCTTTGTCTTCGGCGGCGCATTGAAGCGCCACGGCAACTAGAACCTCGACCTTCTTCACATCGAACTCACCTTCAACGGAGTGATCCGCGATCTCTTCTATCCCTGTCCCTGTTGGAACTTCTCCATTCGTCTTCCCTCTCACCCAAGAAGTCAGCCTCCGGTTCTCTATCTCGCCTCCACGGTTGGCATCCGCCACACCTCCACCTGGGCTCCGTCCCGTGACCATCTCCAACAGCACGATCCCGTAGCTGTACACATCGACCTTGGACGTGATCGATAAGTCATAGACCCACTCCGGAGCCATGTAGCCTCGGGTCCCTCTAATCTTAGAGAAACTCGAATTTTTTATGTCGCCACGGCTCAGAAGCTTGGAGAGCCCGAAGTCTGCAACTTTGGGTTGGTAGTTCGAGTCGAGTAGAATGTTTTGCGGCTTCACATCGCAGTGCAAGACCCACTCCAAGCACTCCTCGTGTAGGTAGGCAAGTCCCCTCGCCGCTCCGACCGCAATATCAAACCTCTTCCCCCAATCGAGTGTCCGTTTAGACAGATTCTCTGCTAAGGAGCCGTGCTCCATATACTCGTAGACCAGAAGCCGGTGCTTTCCCTCTGCGCAGTAGCCCCACATCTCAATCAGGTTCATGTGATTGAGCTTCCCGATCACGCTGACCTCTGCGAGGAAGTCGTCCTCTCCCTGAAGGCTTGCCTCGTTGAGACGTTTCACTGCTGCAACTTGCCCGCTCGGTAGGACTGCCCTGTAAACGCTGCCTGCAGCACCCCTTCCGATTTCTTGCCTGAAATTTTGTGTAGCCTTCTTCAGCTCGACGTATGTGAACCTTCGGAATCCTATTGAAGCAAGTCGATATCCCTCTGTAGCTTCCTCCTCCTTTGGACGGGTCGCGGTAATGAAAAACCACACAAGGAGTACCCCAAGGACCTCCACCCCTGCAATTACCCCCGCCACAACTAGCAGTACCTTCACCAATAACTTGTTCTCACGACTTTGCAAGTATACTCTGTGGAGCTGGATATCCTTCGCATCGTTTGAACAATTTAGGGTGGATGATTCCAGCTGGGCCTGGTACGAGGAGAGCACGGCTCTGGGCAATCTGAAATAGATGTTCTCTCTGGTACCTATTAAGAAGCGTCCCTCCATTAGTGATACCTTTAGGAAACACTCAAGCGTAGTAAATCTGTACTGGACCCCCTTGCAATCACACAGTTCCAAGCATTTTCTTTTGCACTGGTTCAATGTGAAGTTTTTATAGTAGCCCCCTTCATAGCCATAGAAATCCCGATTTGGCAAGTGGAGGAAATCACTGGCCTCAGCATCATGCGAATTGCAGAAGCTCTCGAACATTGGTTTGCATCCCTCAGACCAATCACTAGTGTTCTTCCTCTCATATCCTGGAACACAAGAACAACTTCTCCCAGAGCTGGCGTTATATTGGCACACTGCATTGGGTCCACAAATCCCGTGAATGTCGCAGGGTGCGATAATTGCCTGCCATGATACAGACCATTCACTGTTCCTCAACAAGCTATACAGCCGGACATTTCCATCGCGGTCCAATGTCAGTCTCCTCCAGATATTCTCCCCATAGTCGGAAGCCAAGAACTTCCAAGCATCGGTAGAGGTGAAGTTGCCAAGAGAGTCAAACAATGCTACCCGACTATCATTGTATGTGCTCCTTCCATTATCCCAAGGAAGCAAGAAAGGATAGGGCCAGTAGACGCTTGATATCTCTGGGCCATCATAAAGGAGGCGGAGGACATTATCATTGTCAAAATAGAGCTTGTAGTAGCCAGAGGAAACGTTTCCACGGGCTCTCGATGAAACAAGGGTGGTGTATCGGGTAAACTTCTGCTCTGGAAGAAGTGTATCAGTTGGGTAATCAAAGCTCTGCCACAAGATGTTATTGTATCCAAGATTAGGACCCAACTGATGGAGTATGAGGTTTCCAGAGTCGAGGAGTTTCAACTGAACAGAATGGGCTGACGAGGATAAGGCAATGTCCGTGGACCAGACAACCTTGTAGTCAGCATCGGTAAGTAGAAGGTTACCTTCCTTGTTGAGGATGAGCTTAGAATGTTTGCCATTGACTAGCTCATCCCGATTTGCCATCCATACGATGCAGTCCTTGATGCATGATTGGTTATTGAACCACACTGCAAATGCATAGGCATTATTGCCAACTGAAAGAAATCCTGCAGAGAAGACACCATTGGGGGAACAGAGGATGTCGCCAGGATTGTCAACCGAGAGTGCTGAGCCTCCGCTCAGACTATCCAAATGAATTGAAGACGATGAGGCTAATGTGAATGATATGAGGAATACCAGCATTGGCATCAACATCGTTAGTAAGAATGAAAATTTTGGGCTTCTTATTCTTCTAGCCTTCTGAATTATTGGGGGTTGCAGGCTGCATATTGAACTGCCACAGATACACCCAAGCAAATTGAGTGGTAGTTCCACCATACGAGGACAAGCTGCATCGACAGAACCGCATATTGTGTCATATATTGATGTCTACTTCAACTAATTGAGCGAGCAAATTACAGCCAGGGAAAATGACAACCACGCCTGCAACATACTCTAGTTTCATACAAGAGTTTGAAACCGATAAATAACGCAAGTTAAAGAACCAAAGCATCGATAAGGCAGCCAAAAACTACAACCGGTGGCACTAACAGAGTGAAAAATATCGTCGGTGACCGAGAAAGCCTAGGAGGATAGTTGATGAATTAATCAAAGAAAGAAGGCAAGAACCTTGAGGCAAAGAAACAAACACAATCGGTATTCCTCCTCAGGGCCACTTCTTCAGCAGATGGAAGAGATGCTGAGGATGCCTGAGAAAAGACTAAATATATGTAACCTGAAGTGGCAGTGGCTGCGATGGGGTGGGGGCGGGGGCCGTTGTGTGGTGTCTGCTTCTTGCACGTCTATCGGATTCGTCCGTCACCGCTGCACAGTGCACATCTTCTGGAAATTACCCCACCACCCGAATGATCTTAAAGTAGAGTGCACAAAATAGTTTAGAGGGTAGTTCTGGAATTAGACAACTTAAAAAATAATAATAATAAGCTAAGTGGAGATGATATCGTGGGTGCAATCTTTGACTGAAGTGGCGTTCACATTCTCCGAGCGAGAGAACGTGAGAAATGCCGTTCAATTTCTGATCAGATTTGTATTCTTTCTCTTGACATATAGTTGAAACCGTTAAATTCGTTATGAACTCATAAGAGATCGAATTTATTTTCACTTAGAATTTTAAATTAATAGATGATAGTATTCAACTTTCTTACCAATTTATAGTATTTTTTTATTTAATTAATATGANAAACTCATAAGAGATCGAGTTTATTTTCACTTAAAATTTTAAGTTAATAAGTGATAGTATCCAACTTTCTTATAAATTTATAGTATTTTTTTATTTAATTAATATGAGATCGAATATCTCAATAAAAACTACTTTTGTCGTACCATTAAATCAAGCTTTTTTAGGATGGTTTTTTATTTTTGGCACGGTCCATTAAACCCCTATATGAAACAATGATTTAGAAAGTCTCATCCACTATTGGACAGATCTGAACCTTTTTAAGTACGGAATGCTCTTTCGCGCGCTTGCCAATCTTGCCTTGATGGTATTGCGATCGTCTCTTGATGTAATTTTTGCGTTCGTGCCAGGGTGGAGACAAGGGCATAGATGTGTGGAAACGGCACCGACAAAGTCAACGATAGACTTCCGTGCTAGCCCACCTTGGAGTGCTATCCATCGATCTTTTCTTTTCTATTCTTTTTTCTGCCGTGCATCTTTGAATTGTCATTATGATCATGACTCGTGTCAGTGCTCACGGCTTAAATATTTCAATGAGTATTAAAAAAATGATCCCTAGTAATTAACACATCTCATTTAAATTAATCATAATTAGTTAGTAAAATGGTCTTGGTCTTGGTCTTGGTGCCCATTAATCTGCAAANGGTTAGTAAAATGGTCTTGGTCTTGGTGCCCATTAATCTGCAAAGTTTGCATATTGCATGCACATAGTTGATCTCTCATGCTCGAAAAACATATCCCGAAACGTTATTATTACCCGGTGACAACGGTAATTAATGAAACTCAATTACCAATTAAATACTATTCTACCATCTTATAATAACTCTTATTCCTCATTAAGTAGTTAATTTTAAAGATTTATTTTTTTTAAACATCTTTAAAACATATGATTTTGTAGTCCTTAATTAAAGAATCTACCATGTAAGCAATAAGTTATCATACGATTAATGCCGTTTGACATGAGACATCCTCATCATGCTGACCACCAGTCCATCTAATGTCTCTCACTGTGGTGACATCGACATTCATCAATTCAAAGTTGGGCGACGGTCGCCCCTCCTAAACTTCTGTCTCCGTTCCCATGGGAATATTCTCAGGAGTCAAAATTGCAGATAAATAGGCCTGTTTAAGGAGTAATACTTGTCCGTGGCATTCCAAAGGGGTACAGCGGCAAGTCAGCCCACAGACTCGCGGTCCAATTGGGCCGAGTCAGCCAGGCTCGAGCATTAGCCCAAGTTGCACGGCCCTCCTCAACCGGCGCCCGCCCTACCAAGTCAGCCTCCCTGTTTATACGTACATAAGAGACCGTGTTAGACAATTCTCACAGGGCTGTGACCAACCGACTATCCCCGAGGACAAGTTGGCCAGAGTTGGCTCCCACCAAGTCCATCGATTAGGTCGAGTTGCCCAGCGAGCAACCCTCACCCAAGGATTAGCCACGCTGACCGAACCATTGTCATTTCCCCCTATATTTTATTGGTAGTAGTATTTATCATCATTCATTTTTCAGCACAAATACCTTTTTTTTTTTTATATCTAATGATTTAATATCTAGAAATCTATCCAACTATAAATTAAGAGGTAAATATTTTAATATGTAAATTATTTTTATTCGTAAATTTTAAATTTAATACTTTAATTAAAAAAAAAGAATGATCAAATATTTATTATAATTCATAGTTGTATTTATGGGTTCAGATTTTTAGGTGGAATGCCAAATTCAGGAGTGACAACTAACAAGACACCTTATCTCAATGGTAAGGGAACATTTTAGGCATATTTTTCATAGAATTAATCTATTTAAATGTCAAAATAAAAAAAATAGAAACAAAAACTAAAACCAAGCAGGGTGTCTTGTACTACACAGTAGCGGAGATCACCAAAAATAGGATACCTTGTAGTAGTACTATCTTCTTGTTCTAATTTAAAAGATTGTGAATTTAATGTTTTAGCAATAGAAATTTTTGTATCACTCATTTCCTCCATTTCATTCCCTTAAGCCATAAGCATTCTTTGTAAATTAAAAAAGAAAAGAAGCGTGACATTCACAGCAGCCAGCAATCACACGAGGCCCATTATTAGTATTACGTACAATTAGAACACACACATAATACATATACCGCTATGTTCGATGACGTTAAGGTTTTCTAGCAATGCCCCGAACGATATTCTAAAGGCTTATTGACAATAATGGAGATTAGCTAAATTGTACAACGGGCACTGGAGGGGCACAGTCTGCAACCGGGGATTCGTGCCTAGTTAATCATCTTCATTTGCGCAGCGTTCGAGCATCTCGACTACTTGCCTCATTGTAGGTCTCTCATCCTTGTCTTCTGCAACGCATCGAAGTGCCACGGCAACTAGAACCTCGACCTTCTTCGCATCGTACTCACCTTCTATGGAGTGATCCACGATCTCTTCGATCCGTGCTGCCATCGGTGGTACATCTCCATTCATCTTCCCTCTTATCCAAGAAGTCAGCCCTCTGTTCTCGGTCTCGCCTTCATTGTTGGCATCCTGCACACCGGCCCCTGGGCTCCGCCCTGTGACCATCTCCAACAGCACGATCCCATAGCTATACACGTCAACCTTGGCCGTGATCGACAGATTGTAAACCCACTCTGGAGCCATGTAGCCCCGAGTCCCTCTAATCTTAGAGAAACTCGAATTTTGTGCGTCCCCACGATTCAGAAGCTTGGAGAGCCCGAAGTCTGCCACTTTGGGTTGATACTTCGAGTCAAGTAGTATGTTCTGAGGCTTTACATCGCAGTGCAAGACCCACTCCAAGCACTCCTCATGTAAGTAGGCGAGTCCCCTCGCCGCTCCGACTGCAGTATTAAACCTCTTACCCCAGTCGAGTGCGCCACTAGAGAGATTCTCTGCTAAGGAGCCATGTTCCATGTATTCATAGACCAGAAGTCGGTGCTTGCCCTCTGTGCAGTAGCCCCACATCTCAATCAGGTTCATGTGATTGAGTTTCCCGAACATGCTAACCTCCGCTAGGAACTCGTCCTCTCCTTGAAGGGTTGCATCATTTAGCCGTTTCACTGCTGCAACTTGACCGCTCGGTAGCACTGCCCTGTATACTCTCCCTGCAGCACCCCTTCCAATTTCTTGCCTGAAATTTCGTGTTGCTTTCTTCAACTCAGCATATGTATACCTTCGGAACCCCATAGCTGCAAGTTGGTATCCTTCAACGGCTTCACCCTTTCTTTGACGGGTTCCAGTAACGAAACACCACACAAATAGCGCCCCAAGGGCCTCCATACCTGCAATAACGCCCGCCACAATCAGTAAAATCTTCACCAACAACTTGTTCTTGTGACCTTCCAAATATACTCTGTGGAGCTGGACATTCTTTGGGTTACGGGGGCAATTTAGGGTGGGAGATTCCACTTGGATTTGGTACGAGGAGAGCATAGCTTTGGGCAGCCTTAAATAGATGTTCTCTGGACCAGATGCTGGCGTGACATACCCGTTCAACAGCAATACCTTTGGGTAACAAGCGTTAGATTTGAATTGGAACCCCTTGCAATTGCACAGTGCCAAGCATTTCTTTTTGCACTGGATCAAATTCCAATTTGGATAGTAGCCCTCATCATAGCCATAGAAATCCCAATGTGGCAAGCGGAGGAAATTGCTGGTGTCGTTATGGGACGACTTGCAAAAGCTCTCAAACATTGGCCTGCATCCCTGGGACCAGTCACTGAGGTTCTTCCTCTTATATCCTGGGGCACAAGAACAACTTCTTCCAAAACTTGCATTATATTGACACACTGCATTGGGTCCACAGATTCCATGAACTTTGCAGGGTGTATTGATTGCCTGCCATGTGACGGACCATTCACGGCTCTTCAGCAGGCTGTACAGGCGAACATTTCCATCGTGATCCAAAGTTAATCTTCTTTGGATATTCTCCCCGTAATCGGAAGCCAAGAACTCCCAATCATCAGATGAGGTGAAGTTGCCAAGAGAATCAAGCAGCGCTACCCGACTGTCATTATATGTGGTCCTATTTGATGCCCAAGGAAGGTTGTTAGGATCTGGCCAGTACACGCTTGAGATGTCCGGCCCATTGTAGAGGAGGCGGAGAACGTTATCATTGTCGAAATATAGCTTGTAGTAGCCGGAGGAGACGTTTCCACGGGCTCTAGACGAGACTAGTGTGGTGTACCGAGTGAAATTCTGCTCTGGAAGAAGTGTATCTGTTGGATAATCAAAGCTCTGCCACAGGACATCCTTCTTCCGAGGATTAGGGCCCAATTGGTGGAGTATGAGGTTTCCGGAGTTGAGGAGTTGCAGCTGAACAGAGGCGGTTGAAGACAAGGGAACGTCCGTGGGCGTGGACCAGACAACCTTGTAGTGGGCATCGGTCAAGTGAAGGTTACCGTGCTTGTTGAGGATGAGCTTTGAGTGGTTGCCATTGACTGGTTCGTCCCGATTTGCCATCCACACCATGCAGTCTCTGATGCAGGATTGGTTATTGAACCACACCGCAAAGGCATAGGCGTTATCGCCAACATTATGAAACCCAGCGAAGAAGACACCATTTGGAGAACGTAGAATGTCGTCAGGATTGTCAACCGAGAGCGAGGAGCCTTTGCTCAAACGATCGGAATGGATTGAAGATGAGGAAGCAAATGGAAAAGAGACGAGGACTATGAATAGTGGCATCAACATTGACGATAGAAAGGAAAATCTTTGGTTTCTCATCTTTCTAGCCTTTTCAATTGTTGGGGGTTGCAGGCTGCAAATATCTGGCAGCCTTGGCGATTTGTTTATATCTCCAGTCGCCGCCCCACAGAACGCTCAACTAGTCATTGATTGACGTTTGTATGGCCGAACAAATATTTTTAATTTTGTTGGTACATTTTGTTTTTAGGTGGGGATTGCAAGAGGGACAGTAGAGTGCTCGATGGCCCTGACGTTCTTCAAATTTTGATACGATGAGAAAATTGATGGTCTGCCGTTCAATTTTACAGCAACAATGTCATTCCAATAATTTAAATTTTTTACGTTCTTTTCTACAAGTGCTGAGCATCTCCATCATCATCATCATCATCATCATCTTCATCTCCTACACCATCTCCACACATTTCTTCGGCATATCCATCTTGTAGCCTCAGGACATACCTCCACCTCTCTGTTATGGAGATCTTCGATACATCTCAAGGAAAATTCTCCTGTTCCATCAATGAAACTGTTAAGCAGATATCCCCCACCATCGGACTAGTGGAAGCCATACCAATCCTAGACAGCGACAGCCCCATCAAAAGGTGAACGGGCTGCTGAATCTTTCCTTGATGGAAAGGCGGAAGTTAACCTGTTCTGATGCAATTCATCGATTGCTACATATCTTATTTATCCATATCAACCAGTTCGATTCTTGATGAAAGTAATATATATTAGCACTCTCACACATATGATATACAGTAATATCGTATATACGTGTGGAATCTATGTTTGAAAAGGCCATTCGTGTTATGATGACATCCATGCCCTTCTTTTGTTTCGTAAAATCTATTCGGATACTATAAAGATTGGATGACCTTCTGATGATTGGCTCTACTTTCAGGCTCCATCCACCGTGTTAAACTGGTGGACCTTTCAGTGCAAAGCCTCATCTAACCGTAGACGATGTAGATGTCGCTGGCCATTGTAGGCATTATTATCCATCTCTTGATGTACTTAGTGCATACATGTGAACACGAATGATGCAGTAGGCGTGAGGAAAGGGGCAATGTCAGAAATCAACAGAGAAAAATTGGTGAACACGAATGACTATTGTGCGGTATTCTTCAGTAAAATGCGCAAGAACAGTTTTCTCTGAGCTCACTGCATGGTCGCGTGACAATGGTATTAAAATTGGTGAATGATAAGCTATTTCTCATAAAATTTAAAGGAAATTATATGAGTTAATATATATAATAGGGAAACCGCTCCCATTCCATCGGACTAGAACGGGTTCTACCCAATCGGCGGACCGCACTCTGCCCCCTCCAATTGGACCGCCCAATTGCGCTCAGTCCACTGACTATACTCCGCTCCTGTCGGTTTGCCTAGTTGCCCTCAACCGATCGACCACATCCTGATTGATAGTTAGTAGGTTGGCCAACCCGACCACCTACAAGCAGCAAAACCCACTTAGTCAAGCGGACACATCCACCTCTGGCAAGCAAGAACCACACTGGCAAATAGACCACTCAAACCATTATAAATGCCCTGCACCATGGAGGGGAAGGTCTATTCGTAGCATTCCAAGCTCGACTAGATAGCTGACCACTCGAGGAGATCGAGTTCCCTCTGTCTTTCGATCTCGCGGATGTCTCCCAATCATCAGAACCGCATCAATATATATATATATATATATATATATATATATTAGTGTACAGAAAGAATGAAATATGAGTAAAGGTTTCAGAAAAAAAAAAAAAACCCCCTAAAAGGGAAGGCAATGAAGTTCATGCAGGGGGTATAAGGAAATTGAATCCCATATATGGATGAGGAGGTAAATTTGAGTGGGTTATATTAAACAGGTAAGATGCTTATAAATGTATTATTGGACGCACACCCATCTCCGGTACCTGCGCACTGTGTTCGTCAAATTTGTCTTAACTAAGAAAAGATCAGTGAGTCCACAGTTTTCGGGTGGACAATCGGAAAACATGGCCGGCAGGCATTAGATATTTGTGAATGGTCACGTCGACTAGCTTGTTGATTGAGTTGCCAGGACGAAATCCAAACGTCGTGTGTGGTTAACTTGCTCGATCAAATCTACAATCGATTATAGCAAAACACGTCTCCCAGTCTAATAATTAAACTGCCGAAGCTAATAACAAAGGAGTTGACGTCGGTGGGCCATCGTGCCTGTCGAAAGTCAATCCAGTAATTTCGCATTCCGATCCTCCCTAAAGAGCCCGGCACCATAGGTGTGCCCCGTTACATCCGCAAACATCTATTCAGGAGGTTGTCCATATCAAGCGGTCACGTGTCCATGGGCATGCAGACATAAGTTTAGGATTGACATTTATGGCAGAAATCACGTGGGTAGCTGATGTTACATTTGTGCACAATACATATATATATATATTTCAATTTTTTCTAAGAGAAATCTATGTATTAGTTTTATCTCCTCCATCCCATTACCCTTTATAATTTTGTTGGCACGGTTTCATTCTCTATTTTCAGTTATGGGCTTGTCCAGCAGCCCCCATAAGAGAAGGGGATTAAATATGGACAGTGCAAAGTCCTACCGTTGCGAGAGTAATACTCTGTAAAACCACTGTCTAGGCAGAGGATGGACCAGGAGCAGTTGATGACCCGTAATTCATTCCACGCCTAACATAAAATTTAAAATCTTAGAAATTTTAATGAGATGAGAAAATTAATGTTCTACCGTTTAATCTTACCGCAAAAAATATCATTTTTTTTTACAGTAATACTTATTTGCAGCTTTCTAAAGGGTGAAAGATGCAATAGAATTCGAGTTTAAGAGAGTCACTGAACAGGTCGAGCAATTTTGAATATTATCTTAAACGGCTTTTGCGCATGCCACTGTAACCAGCGAGCGTGCGGTCTGCTTTAGTAAAATGCGCGCAAGCGCAGTTTTCTCTGAGCTAACATGGCGGACTGCCGCTCTGTTAGGGCTGACGTCATTTCTCATCGAGGATGGCTCCTGCCACGTCAGCAAAAGGGTCAACCTCATTGAAAGATTCCACGTCATCATCAAGAGATCGCCATCAGGGATCTTCGATCTATAAAGAGAAAAAAAAAAAAGGGCGCCTGTTTATCTATAATTANTGAGATCTTCGATCTATAAAGAGAAAAAAAAAAGGGCGCCTGTTTATCTATAATTAAGGTTTCTAGGATGATTTCTTGATGATTATCTCTGGTTTCCAAAAGTCCATCCACCATTGAAAGGGTGCACCGGACCTTTCATCTAATTGTCATTATTATCCATCCGTCGATAAAATTGCAGTGCATAAATTCGTGAGCAGGAATGATTAAGAATAGGCGTGACGAGAGGGCCAACGTGAAAAATCAACCGTAGACGATTAGGAAGACTGCCGTGCCAAGCCCGCCTTGGAAGACCATCCGCTGATCCCGTGCATGTCACGTATTCCCTCTCTCTCTCTCTCTCTCTCTTCTTTTTCCACCATGCTCCGGCCCCACTCGACGTGAATCGGCTTACCGATCGGAACGCACAAGATCTATTTTGGGGATGTATAACATTACAATTCATTTTCCTTATTAACTGTTTTGGGAAGTCGGGAGTGACAATGGGCCCGTCCGTCTAAATGAGGGTCTGTGAACGGGCTGCATCCTGGGACAGGAAGAAGAAACAGAAGTTCATGAAAGTGAAAGCTGTATACGAGTGTGTGTGTTTGCGCGCGCGCTAGTTATAGTGATTATGCATTAGATATCTAAAAGACGCTATACGAGACCAGAGTGGTACAGTGGTAGACTTCGAGCTCCCTCAGCTTTTGAAAGGGATGATGACGGTAAAAATCCGGAGATTTTTCTACGATACAGAGGGGCTGGGGAGGGGTTCACAACTTGTCGATCATAGCCAGAGTAAATGTCTATACGATTCGACGGGAGGCGTATTTCACTTGTAATGGAACGGCTCTTGCCCCTTTCATAAGATCGGGGCCGTCGTGAGGTGGTGATTGGTGGCCACTCCACTCGCTTCGAGGCCCAGGGCATCAGTTGAGCTTGGTTCTCAGAAAGAGAGACCGTGAATCGAGCAGTCGAGTGTTTCTTCCCTCCCCACCCGAACAATGAAAAATAAATAGCTACGTACGTGTGGTCGGTAGACGACGGAGGACACGTTCCATCTGAAAGCAACCCATAATCTTGCGCTCGTGCACTGGTCGGAAATTCAAGAGAGTGAATGGCAACTGGCAAACGCATCTCGGCTTCTCTTCCTCCGTTCCCATGCATCCAAGATTTCCCCAAGTCCAATGTGTAAATATATGGACTTTATTTATGTAGTGTGACACTCATCATATGCAGAATACACACATACATATATATATATACAACTACTTATTTATTTTCTTTTACAATAAAAAGCCGTAAATAAATAAAATTGGTAAATTTTGAATTTAAAACTTTTTTTTATCATAATTGGAAAGCCATATAATTATCTATGTGCCTTATTTCAGACATGTACTGATCATAGTTTTTAAAATCGGATTGGACCGGGAACCAATCAGGGTATGGGTTCATGGGTTTATGGGTCGGACTGGGGATTCGATGGGTCGAACCGCATGTTTAATAAATAATATTAATAATATAATATTACCAATAAATCTACGTAATATTACAATTTAACTATGATTTATAATAAAAATCATTAATATAGTCATTATATTAGTATTAGATTCAACATAAAATATGAATATAAGTATAGTAAAATAAAATAAGTACGTTATAATCATTTTTTATTTTTATTTTTTATTTTAAGTTGACTGGTTTTCTTATGGGTTCACTGGTTTGACCGGAAATAGGCCGGTTCAACTGGATTTGACCTAATTCAAAGTGTAATTGGAGTATATATGAGAACCGGACCAGGTGGGTGGCCGATTTCCTGTTGAACCGGCTGGCCCGATTCGGTTTTTAAAACTATGGTACTGATGTTATGAATGGATTTTTTTTTCATATTTTTTAAGATTTTAGTAAAATTGATAAGGAAAAAAAAACTTCGATCTATTAGGGTATCCATTAGGCACGGATCTTGTGCCGAGAGACACCCCGTTGAGTCCCATTGTTCAAATGTTAGATCTGACTTCGTGAGGGGGAAAAACAAATTGTCGGCATTTTTCGTGGAATTTGATTTCGAAACAGTGACATCTGCTAAAGACACGGGAACATGCGTATGTCCATATGAATGCTTTGCTCATGAGCTAATGTCGTCTCCAATTAATTACAATCTCCAGACATTCCCCCAACACGAAATTTCCAAGTCAAAGGTGGGGGAGGAAAGAAAAAAAAAAGGCGGAAATTGTTCATAAATGCAACTGCGTACGGCATCACGTCAACAGTCAACTTGTAGGCAGGAACTCGAAGAGCTCAGGAGAGCGTCCTTTTCCATGTGTTCGATATTTCCAACTTCTTCAAAGGCGATGATGACATGTGAGCCCTTTTTCCCATAGTAAAAATTGAGCCTGTCATCTCCCTCTCTATATACTCCAGTCGAGATGGACCACTGAGAGGGCGGCCAAGTCTAACCCGCAGCGAGCCGAGCCGAGCATCTCGAGCCCCAGCACAGACTGCAACGTCTCACCTACTGCTAAAATGACACCACCTTGAACGAGTGGCCCGATGGGGGATCTAGCCAAAGTCTACGGAAATTCGATGGACCCTGACAATATATTCATGCTTTTTTTTCTTTCTTTCTTTTGGGTTCTTAGATTTCGGCAAAAAACAAAAAAACGTAAAATATATGGAAATATTTATGGGGCCTCTCTTTTCCCGATCCGTGTTCAGACAGGAGCTCATGAACGATGTAATCTAGCTCCTTGTCTCCTCTTCGATGTCCGCCGCGTACTACTTCTTTCCTTCCATCGCCGTTCATATTTTCAGGCATGTTGTGAGAAAAAGTCCTGGAAAGAGACCAGCCAATAGCCACGTTTTCTTGACCGAGGCAAACCGTGTTGTTGAAACCTTAAAATATGTGTCTCATCCCTTGTCTTTTATCATGACGGTATAGATCGGCCTTGATCCGTGAAACACTACACGAAATTTGCGCCTAACATCTCAGCTCTTAAATCTCGTAGAGAGCTGTGAAAGAACCTTGAAGGGATCGTGATCGTCGACTTCATTCAGTAGCTCCCCGGATTTGAGACCGACTGGATTTAAGAATGAACCGGCTCGAAGGTGGTCACTCTGGGCAAGATACCGTGTAATTTCCATGATACATATGGTACCGACCGAACTTCTTGTGAACATCATGTAAAGGGCGTGGGGCCGTACGCCAAACGGGGCACCTACAAATCCTGTCGTATTCCCGCGCCCCGCGCCGTCCCCCTCCTTTCCTTGACTTCCTCAAATGCCATTCCATAAAGTCAAATTCCAACAGCACACAAAAAGGACTACCATTGTTCCCTCCTTTTTCTTTGTCAGCTGCACATGAGGTAGTGGTCGGTGCCCCGAATAGCACTCATTCATACGTAGATAAGTAATACTTAATTAGAGCTTGTTCAAATTGAGATATGTAGATTCAGAACGAAATCGACTTCTCACTCAAAATATTTTTAATGAGGTGTTTCTTATTTATGATAATGAGTTAAATGGCCAAGTCAAACCTCAAAGGTGTAAAGCTGCGCCAATGCAAAAGTTCAAAGGTGAGTAGGACCTACAGCTCGAATCCCTCCCCACCACAACCCCACCCCCACCCGCCCTCCGTCTATATTAGCTGTCCCCGTATGCGTATGCATCATT
The DNA here is from genome assembly GCA_900006705.1 of Sonneratia caseolaris. Classification (NCBI taxonomy): domain Eukaryota; kingdom Viridiplantae; phylum Streptophyta; class Magnoliopsida; order Myrtales; family Lythraceae; genus Sonneratia; species Sonneratia caseolaris. Next base: position 3,159,771 of record CXYZ01006865.1, read on the forward strand.
TCAAGCCACTGCAACACCACAAGAATCAAGAAGTCTGCAGATAGAGTACCTAAACACCTCCGGTGGGTGTTTGCTGCAGCAAGCTTATCGATGGCGAAGATCGAGCGCCCGTGCCTCTGGGTTGTGTTCGCTGCACTGATCGTTCTCTTCGTCTCACAACAGTCTAGCCTGGTAGACGGACGAGCACTCAGAAAAGAGACTGCACACATTCCCAGGGTCGATAAGGTTGCAGGCTGTGGAGAAGAAGATAGAAATGCCAGCGGCTCCAACTCACAGATCGGAATGGCTTCCTTTGCAGTTTCTGCAAACGACGACACGGGTCGGTCCTCGGTGATCAGGAGCTTGGCATATAAGTTGGCTTCAGGACCCAGTAGAAGGGGTCCTGGGCACTGACTTGCCAGTGCCAGGATGTTTTGTCTTCCCCTTTTCTCGTCCTGTTTCTGAAGCTTCTGTTCTTCGTCAGTTCCATTTTTTTTTGGGGGGGTCCGTTCTATGCTTTGAATGAACAGATGAAGACGGATTAGGATAGCTTTGAATATATAGGATTAGGATACTCCCAAATCCCAAGCGAGTTTCTGAGATGCAATCGATGTAATGCAAGACTGGGAAAGTTACTTACTCAAATTAAATTCCTTACTTTAGATTCCACTAGCGATATTCACGTCCGAGATTTTGTAGCTTGGGGTTTTCTAATGTCAATGGAACAGGATCGCCTTATAAGTTGATTAACTACCCAGGCAAGTTAATTGCTTCGACTTGATCTTCTCATCAAAGTTGTGATGAAATTCCGGCAAAACATTAATGATTTTCTTTGGTTTTTTTCTCGCCCGTCCGNCTGATGAAATTCCGGCAGAACATTCATGATTTTCTTTGGTTTTTTTCTCGCCCGTCCGTTAGCCGGTCACTCACTGGTTTCAATCAACATGTTGCTGCTCCCTCAGCTGCACGACGGCATTCAGAAACAGACGAATTGTGATCACCTAACGCATACGCTTGGAGTCAAATTGATAGGTCAGCGAGATTAAGGAACAGGTACACCCTTGACCAAAGCCGACAATTACGTGTGCNATGATTTTCTTTGGTTTTTTTCTCGCCCGTCCGTTAGCCGGTCACTCACTGGTTTCAATCAACATGTTGCTGCTCCCTCAGCTGCACGACGGCATTCAGAAACAGACGAATTGTGATCACCTAACGCATACGCTTGGAGTCAAATTGATAGGTCAGCGAGATTAAGGAACAGGTACACCCTTGACCAAAGCCGACAATTACGTGTGCGATCACGCCACTCTTGGGTGCTAATCTTTCATATCACACTTGGTGAAGTGCAACGATTGCCAGTCAACTCCCCTCCGTGCTGGTCTGTATATCGTTAGTCAAATGCTTGCCAACTACCTGGATGACTTGGGACTGTCTTGCTTCTCCTCCGAAACTACCTCCCAACATTCGAGCCGAAGAAAAAAAGGAGTGAACGTAAAACCGGACCTTTAAAGTCGTCTACTTGACATGGATGGACCGTACCACACGACATACACGTAGAGCAGATACAATAGAGACTTTCTATTTTGGTCTAACAAGCGGACCGTGTAAATATAAAAACTACGCAAATGATTTTCCCCTCTAGATTAGTCATTAGCCATCTCATACTTACACACACAAAACTACACCGTAAAATAAGATTCTCTTTTTCTAAGTGTGCATGACAAGCATGAACGCTCAAAGTATGAGGAGCACAGGGGGGACAACATCGAGTATAAGAACAATTAGCATCTAAATGTTGGGATGATACTACCAGTGCTAGAGGACATTCTTCGGGACATGATCATGGGAAACTTTCTTTGTTTTGTTCTTTCTCATGCTGGTCGGCACCAAGAAGCAGAATAACAAGCTCCAAGATGATACCTTGACAGGACAATCACAAGCGGCACGGGACACTATCTGACCAATATAACGCTGAAGAGAAACCCAAACCACCGACCCCATCCAAGCGAACAAACAGGAGCATGGAAAGCTAAAGGGAAATCAAACACTCCCAAATGTAAGTCCAATCGTGTTTAGGCATAATGTTTGCTCTTGTTCCCATTCCATTGTAATGGGCACCATGATTCCAAACAAAAGCATGAGAATCAACAAATACGCGCAATGCTCTTATCAGAGAGAAGCATCCTTTCAGCTAATTCATCCGCATTTCATTTGACCTAAACATCTACTGTCTAGCCCCTTGTTCCCTAGGTATGTTTAAGGTCAGCATTGCATGAATGAGAAGAGACTGGTACCAGCAGAGAGAAAAAAAATGAAAAAAAATCCATTCATCATCAGCAGAATCAGCAGGTGCATCCACCACTATCTTGTCTCAAAGCATTAACCGCCCAACGAACAAAGAGAGCAACAACGCACTCAACTGCTACCATATAATACAGCACGCTCAGCACAACAGAACATGTACGAAGCCCCCTGAAATGAAATTCTTTTGAGAAAATATCCAAAACCTAGGCCTTAATCAACTCTGCATACTCCCATACTTTGATTAGAATAGAAGAAAATGTGAAATGAGATTCAAGTGTGGATACTTCCCAATCTCAGCAAAACATTAATCTCCATATATAACATAATCGTCATGGTAGCGTTAAAAGATCTCACGACTTGTCAGTAAAGCCTCAACTTTACCACCAGAATCCGTGAAGAGCTGGCATAAAGAGAACAACAGAAAATGGAAAACCTAATCTACGCCTCTGAATCAACTGTAGAAGCGACATCCTCGGAAGCAGTAGCGGCAGACAGATCGGCGCTGTCGGTTGGCGTGCCGGAGGGGGCGGTAGAGGGGGAGCGTGACTTGACCAACTCCAGCACCCGCTTGCTCACCTCCTTGGAGTAGATCTGGAGGATCTCGATGCCGTCGTCGTAGGAAGAAGCGGAGCCTCCGGCGGCCACGAAGGCCTCCTCCTCGATGAGGCGGGCAGTCGATGCCGCCTCCTCCGTGGGGATCGTGCCGTATCGCTTCGAGAGGACGGAGGGGGCAGAGAGCGTCTCGATGAGGCGCGCGACGACCGCGTCGCGCGTGCGCTGGGACGGGGGCCAAATGCTGAACGTCACGTTGGCGGAGACGGGAGCGGTCTTCTTCTGCTCCTGCTGCGATTCCTCCATCTCCGGCGGTGGCTGGGGCTGAGTCGCATCGGTCGAGTTGGGAGCGGGGAGCCCAGCTTCGGACATAGTTGCGAGTAATTCGTGGCGGATTCGAATTTCGCGGTGAATTTCCTCGGGGAGTAAAGTATGGGATTTTGGGGGGGGGGCAGTGATCTGGTGCGGGTAACGCACTGTAGGTTAGCGGTGTGGTCGTTCGATGACCCCGACGCTCCACCCAATTTACAACATCCGACGGTCGGCCTTTAACTACTTTAACAGCTTTGTGCACCACAATTCTTATTTCTTCTTTTTTAAACTCCTTTTTGTGCCCAAGGTGTCTCTTTTTTTTTTTTTGTCTTTGAAGGCACCCTTCACCATTTTTATGTGGGAGACAATCATTTCGAACAACATTTACGCTTAGTTTCGAGCACACGACAAAGTATCTTATGCTATCAGTATTGTCTAAGGGTAATAATGTCCAATTAAATTTTCATATATATCAAATAATATCACATAATCATATATTTATTTTCTTTCTCATCTAATAATTATAATTTTATGATTAACTAAATATTTTGGAGTTTATGTAATTTTTTAAATAATAAAATGTTAACATTTATAATTTTTTTTGGGTGGTAACTCAAGAACTAATTTAATTATAACCTAAAGTGTAGTATTATTATTATATAAAATACATCCTCATCCGATAAAATCAGATATTCAATGAAGTAAAGAAGACGTGGAAAAATCCTAAGCATCGAATGCAATCATAGTCAAAATGCATGTATTTGTGATTTATAGGATAAACATTTTATAATTCGATCTACGAGTAGTAATCTGCTCATAGCATAGTTTTAAAAACCGGACCGGGCCGGCCGGTTCGACCGGTTCAACCGGGAACCGGCCACTTGCCCGGTCCGTTCCTTCAAAAAAATCCAATTGCACATTAAAAGAGAAAAAATCCGATTGAACCGGCCAGTTCCCGGTCCGACCGGTGAACCCAATTGAACCCATGAGAAAACCGGCCGACTTAAAATTAAAACAAAAACAAAAACATATTGTAATGTACCTATTTTATTTTACTAAACTTATATTTACATTTTATATTAAACTTTTGTTTAATATAATGGTTATATTAATGAATTTTATTATAAATTATATTCAAATTATGATATTATGTAAATTTATTAGTAATATTATATTATTAATATTATTTTTTAAA
>CXYZ01006865.1:3165459-3175561 GCA_900006705.1 Sonneratia caseolaris
ATGCGGTTCAACCCATTGAACCCCCGGTCCGACCCATGAACCCATGAACCCATACCTACACCGGTTCCCGGCCCAGTCCGGTTTTAAAAACTATGGCTCATAGTCTTGATTTGCACAGAAATTATATACGGTTTTTGAGTTTTATAAATAAAAAATTAATTAAATAATTTAAATTCTTATTTAACTATTGTTTCAACGTTAAATTAAATCGGTCGATTGGGAACGTCAAAATATTCATGCCGCTGTTTTCGATCCGGCGCGCACTTTTCCGGCTTGATGGCCGTGTCTCTCACTCCAGCAAAGAGATCGTGCGGCGCTGAAATTACAAATTGCCCCCCACAGAGCCACTCAATTTACAAACAAGCGTGTTTGCAACCGACGCGCGCGTGGACGTCACGTCAAGTAGGCCTCATGTCATGCACAGTAAATTTTCAATGGGAAAATTACGCTTTAGGCCTTTATGTTTTGTCATTCGTACTCTTAATCTTTCAGTTCTTTATCACTTTAGTCCTAACGTTTTATTTCCGTCGGACAGATATTTTTCGTCAACAAAATAATTATCTCTAAAATTCAAATAAATTCAGAAAATCAAAAGAAAAGAAGAAAAATTTTATAAAATATGAAAAAAATCAAGGGCAGAGGCTCTGACCTCCTTACGTGGGCTCGAATGCTCAACGAAATGCCAGAGTCACGCGCTCCCTCGGCTCCGCATTCCCCAGTCTCAGGTCTCCGCCGGCATTCTCCCTTGATTCCATTGCGACAAGTTCGGTTCTCTCCTCTTCTTCTTAACTGCAGATCCGGAAGGAGGATACTCGAATATTTAATGGGCATTGAAGGCATTGGCTGGGCAATGGAACGAGCGTGAGATTTTACTGGGTTTTGGGCTCCTCCAACGGATGGCAGTGAAAGGGATTCTCCACCGAGAGATGAGATTTTAGAGTTCATGAAGAGGTCGATCAGTAACCCTAACTTGTTCCCCTCCAAGAAGCAATTTTTTGCAGCCAACGAAGTGGGTGGGCGGTGCTGGGATCAGGCAGGATTATAGAGACAAAATCAATTTTGCCTCTTCAATAATCATTATGTTCTCGGCGTTGTCGCCCCTATTTTTGTTCATTTTTTCTTCTCTCCTTTTGATTTTCTGAGGTTATCTTAATTTAAAAATGTTTTTCGACAGAGAAAGGTCCGGTTGACAGAAGAAAATGCAACATTATGACTAAAAATAAAAATTTAGGATGAAAATTATAAAAATTATAGAGACGGAGGACCAATAGTGCCTTTTCCCCAATTTCAATGAAGTTCCTATAAAAGAAAATTTGGTTAGGCTCACATTTAGGATGTGATCGATTTCGAGTCAAGTGGTGTGCTGGTCAACTCAACCTGTATAAAAAAAAATCTAAACAATTTACTCTAGTTCCATAATTTTAATAAATTACTTAGCTATTTTTTTAAAAAAAAATTATATCCATATCTAATTTAAATTATGTTATGGAGGCTTAAAAGCCAAACTTACTTAAGGAAGTATAATTAGAATTAATCCATCCACGACGGAATTGGATATTCTCATCGATTTAATTATTAATTAATAATTATTAATGCATTAAGAAAATAATTATTAAATATCTTAATATAATAATTACTCCCCCCTTTCGGGACATCGTCCTAGGTCCTCTCTTACAAGTCCTCCCCCCTTCTTCCTCGTCTGACAACTCTTTCCTGTTCCTCTGCCCGTCTACTGCTCCATGGCCCGATCTTCTTCTTGGGCCATGTTCACCCTTATTCTCCTCTCCATCGACCTCCTGGCTAGCTCCACCGATCGGCCCCGGCCGCTGATTCTGCCTCTTTCTCTTACTTCCCGCCATTCCGACGGAGACCACCACAGGCGGCGCCTCTTCCATGGTCCCGAGCTCCACCGCAAGCCAACTGCTCGCATGCGCCTCTACGACGATCTCCTCTCTAACGGGTACATGTTCTTTTTTCTTCCCCGTTCTTTTCGTTGCAGTAATTTCATCATACAGTGATGAATACAGACTAACATCACATGTGTTGGATATGTATATGCTGAGTTCACACTGATAAGATGTAAATTTTTATTCTCTATCTGGCCTAAATTCTGTGTCATTCCTCCATAGTAAGCCTCTTATAGGTGAACTGGCGATTAAATCATATGGAATTCAAATTGCATGGGTAAACGCAATACGGTTTTTCATGTTCCTATTTTCCTCTCCTTTGACTGCAATTGCACGCATCTGAATGGAACCGACCACAAGTTCTTTTCAACTGGTTGCTGCTTTTGTGCTTTATAGTTACTATACGACAAGGCTATCTATAGGAACACCGCCTCAGGTGTTTGCCCTGATAGTAGACACGGGAAGTACTGTAACATATGTTCCCTGCTCCAACTGCAAGCATTGTGGGAAGCATCAGGTAAGCTCTCCGTCCAAAGCTTGTATTTTGATTTATGATATCTTCTTTTTTTTTCCCGAAGTTGAATTTTATGGTCTTCATTTTAACCCAAGCATAAGTTTTTGACTGTTGAACTCTGAGGAAGTTATAGGCAGCTTTCACTGTCTCAACGGATGCTGATTCAATAATACACATTGGATGTGTAGGTGTGATTCTGTGTCCAGTCAATGCATGTTTTCATTGCCCAGGAGAAATAATTTTTAATACTGAAGGCCTTAGTACAGGAAGCGATAACTAATGTGCAATGCTGTGACATCCCCCATGAGTCTCTTTATTCTCAATAAGGGTATCTTTAGTCTGTGTGAGTAGGGGGTGCAGTCAATTTTTGCAGGCCATTTCGCTTACTTCTTTGGGATATGAGTACGGGATGAGTCTTATGTCAGCATGTCAGCTCTTAATGAAGTAGATAATTGGAATCTATAGGTGTATTACTGCTGGGATGAGCAAAATATATTCTGCTTCTTTATTGCCTACAACTGGTTGAATGTCACTTAAATTAGTGAGTACAGTTTTGGCCTCATAAATGTTATGCTGGCATTCAACTTTCCCTTATCAAGTTAATGATGTCTTATCAACACAGTGTCTTCTGCCTTAAGTCAGGATCCAAGATTTCAACCTGAGTTATCCCACACCTATCGACCTGCCAAGTGCAATTCCCACTGCCCCTGCGACAGTGAAGGAAAGCAATGCACCTATGAGAGGCGATATGCTGAGATGAGCTCGAGCAGTGGTGTCCTGGGCAACGATATAATTTCCTTTGGTAATGAGAGTGAACTCTTGCCTCATCGTGCTGTTTTTGGTTGTGAAATCGTGGAAACTGGTGACCTCTATAAACAGCGGGCAGATGGCATTATGGGCCTGGGACGAGGCTCTCTCAGCATCGTGAATCAACTCGTTGACAAAGGTGTAGTTAGAGACTCATTCTCACTGTGCTATGGTGGAATGGGTGTGGGTGGTGGTGCAATGATTCTTGGGTCAATCTCACCTCCCCCTGATATGGTTTTTTCTCATTCAGATCCTCACAGGAGGTAGGCATTCTGTTACAAGGTCGTATTTACTCAATGAGAATATGAATGCTATGTCTTAGTGCAACTCATGGATTTACTTCGGTCTTGGGATATTAACAGTCCATATTACAACATTGAGATGAAGGAGATTCGTGTTGCTGGGAAGCCGTTGAAATTGAGTCCAAGTACTTTTAATGGAAGACATGGAACAGTCTTGGATAGTGGAACTACATATGCTTACTTACCACCTAAGGCATTCTTTGCATTCAAGGATGCGGTAATATATTTGGTATTTGTTATGTACATAGTCATTTATCTAAAGGTTTAATAGACATTATCAGAAAAAATAAAAATGTTTAATGGATATGTCAGCGTGCCCACTGATGATACGCAATGATAGCTACATATTGTGTCATTGAAACCAAGTTTTAAATTTCTAAAGGACTGATAAATTGATTTTGATGCATTTTGGATGCTTATAATGATTAAGTGTACAAATCACATTTTTGGTAAACCAGTTATTTCTTTATGTTGATTCTGGGAATAATGTTGGCAAGTATGTCAGCTTGTTGGTGGGGGTAATATCTCTGTATTATCTATATGAGCTGATCACTTTTGGTGCCTTCATAGGGTTGTTTTTTGGCAATGAACTTCGTGCTGAAGCATATTTGAAATTCATATATACCTTTAAAGCTATTAGACAGTTGCCACATTAGGCTATGAAGGAAAAATAGTTTTAGTTTCACTATTTCTGATTTTTGCTGTTCCAACAAGAAATTTATCTGAACTTGCAAAAATATCAGGGCACGCTTTTCCTTGCTTTGCAGCTGTATAAATCCTTTGAGTTTAGTTTTATCCTGATTAAGAGTCTTCTGCATTGGATTTTAGTTTTAGCCCGATTAAGAGTTTCCTAGACCACAGATTCCATCTGCATAAAATATCAATATCTGGTGCAATGAGTTCCAGTTTAATCTTCTCTATATTTTTCTTTGCAGATTATAAAGAGTATCCATTCACTCAAACAGATTCCAGGACCCGACCCTCATTATCATGATATATGTTTTGCCGGTGCTGGATGGTAATGATCTGACTTATTTACCTGTGCTAAGTATATTTTCCTGATATTTTTATTTACCTGTGTTTAGGAATGTCTCTCATCTACCGCAACTATTTCCAGAGATTGATATGGTTTTCAAAAATGGTGGAAAATTACCATTGCCTCCTGAGAACTACTTGTTTAGGGTAATTTGACTCTGGCTTGTCTTGAGCATTATCTAGCGATTGTATTTCATGGGAAAGGTGCTCAAATGTTCTGTTCCTTTCTTCCATTTGATCTCATGCAACATTTTGTTCCTTCTATCCTATCTAATATTTCTCTTTCTTTTTCTCCGGTGCCATCTTTCATTGTTGATAGCATCCCAAGGTTCCTGGTGCATATTGTCTGGGAATATTTAAGAACGAAAATGATGAAACAACTCTACTTGGAGGTAGGGCCTTTGATTCCTCAGTTATTATTTTGTTGGTAGAATTACAATAGAAATCCTATATATTTGTCCTGTTTTTACTCTTGAGTCCTATATGTTTTAAAATGTTTCTTTCAGTCTTGTTTAGTTCTGTAATATACTTGAATTTTAACTTTAACAGTTTGCTAACGTATAATTTAATGGCGTTATGGTATTTTTATGCTTGTGTGGCATGACATGTTAGCAACTTTTCTGCCATGACATTATGTCATGTCAGCAGACATAAGCGAGTCACTAAAATTAGAAATCAAGTATATTACAGAACCAAACATATAGGACTACAATGGCTAATTTGAAATATATAGGATTCAAGTACTAAAAACAGTAAATATAAAGGACTTTCATTGTAATTATCCCTTATTTTGTTTTTGCTTCCATTATTTCATGCCACTTGATAGAAATCCAAAGGACGTAAACATTTTCTTTATTTTTTCCAGGTATTATCGTTCGTAATACTCTTGTTACGTATGATCGAGAAAATAAGAAGATCGGATTTTGGAAAACTAATTGTTCCGAAGTGTGGAAGAGATTACAAGAAGCTGATGGTCTTGTGCCTGCAGATTTGGTTCCTCAAAGCCATAATAATAGTTTAGTTCTGCCTCCAAGTGAGGCTCCTAGTAGATTGCCAACAATTAATTTTACTGGTAAATTTTATTCACATGAATGCTAGTCTTTGGTTTTTCACATGTCAAATAGATTCACCTACTAAAGTGGCTTTACAATTTCACATTTAACTTATTATTGATTATCCACCATACCCTAATGATTTCATTTCCATGAATATGCTGACACGAGCATTTACCATTAACTAATTACAGAGCCAATGTTTAAAATTTGTTTTGCACCTTCTAAGTTTAATTTCTTCAGTGTAATCCTTTTTAAGTTTTTTTTTCTGTGCAGGCAATGTGGGGCTAATAACATTTGAGATGTCCTTTAGTCTGAAAAACTCTAACACAAAGCCTAACTTCACTGAACTTGCTGATCTTATCTCCCGTGAGTTAGAAATTGATGCTTCACAGGTGCATTTCCCTCTTTCCTTCCCCTGTTCCAATCATTTTAATTGATATGATTATTGCTACATTGGGATCTGTTAGTTTTTCAAGAGTCCAAACTCTCAAGCTAACACTGCATTCGATTTGTTTATTGTTACAATGTATTTTTTTTTTTGACATGTAAGACTTAGACATCAAGAGAAGAATTTCTGTTGCATGGATTTATTCAAGTACATGGGAACACCATTACTCGATAAAGCTTCTTCACTACTGATTTCTGATTCTACCTACTTGGTTTCAGGTTCAACTGTTGAACTTCACCCAAAAAGGCAACTATTCCTTCATCAAATGGGCCGTTTCTCCTGCCAAAACCATGGGGTACATTCCTGAGAGCACGGCTATGGTAGCATTTCATCCTCTGACTTGAAAGAAAATATTTTGGATTCTTCAATTTTATTTCTCATAATAAATGCTTCCTTTCCTGTGTGCAAGAGCATAATTCTGAGGCTGAGGGATCATAAAGTGCGGCTTCCTGAGAGGTTTGCAAGTTATAAGTTGGTAAAGTGGAGTGTTCAGACTCCCAAGAAGCAGTAAGCAATTTGCTCTCCTGTCTTTTAGTATTGCTTCTCTTATTCTTCCTGTTCTATTCGATTCCATTTTTTATGTAGTTCATGATGCTACCTGCAATCAATATCTCTCTTCATCTTGCAGAACATGGTGGCATGAGCACCTCTTGGCGGTGGTTGCTTCAGCTGCAATAGCAGTATTTCTCAGCCTTTTGTTGTTTGGAATTTGGTTCGCCTGGAGGAAAAAACAACTGTCCATTGTTGCATACGAGCCTGTGGATGCTACTGTTCCCCAGCAAGAGCTTCAGCCCCTATAGGACATCTATAAATTCACATCTTCAATCTCTCTATACTGATCTTTCATGAAGTGCTCAGTTGAGGAAAATCATACAGGCTTCTCGGCTCTAGAGGTGACTGCTACTAGCCTAGACACATTCTGAGAAAGATTCTCCTTGAGTGAATTAATAAAAAAAACCGTTGATTGCCATGTGGCCCACGACCATCTGTCCTGGGATCTTAGCAATCAATAGTTCTTGTGATTCGAGCAAGGAAGACGAATCTTCTTAGACCCAATCGGAAGAGGCAGTCTATGTAGCCCGTAGGTTTCTTTCGATGTACCATGAACAAGGGTAGAGATACATCCGCAATATGCGAAATGAAACAACTTGGGTGACAATGGACCTGGGAAGATGTGGCACGCCCCTTGTGTAATCTAATTGAATATGTCATAGCAACTCTTCATATAAAGCTGAGCGTCATTTGTCTCCAGCAATTTATTATTTGTCACATCCTCACGGAGCATTGATCTCTAGGCCAAGAGAATGCCTACATCATTTAGAGTGGTCGGCGCAAGCGATCGATCTCTCTAAGAGATAAGCTTCCGGTAAGTCGAGCAGTTCATCGGTCCTGTAGTAAGTGGATGCTCGTCCATAGGTCCATGGACAGATAGNAGTGGATGCTCGTCCATAGGTCCATGGACAGACAGATGGAAGCTGAATCCAGTCCAGTGTATGAATCATAGGTCAATATGGTGAAGGTCCTCAGGCAATCCTGGTGTGATTTAGTATATTAATATTGTCCTCGATGTAGAACCTACACAGATATGGGTCAATCCCGTTCTTACCAGTGGAATTTCTCGCATCAATTTACCAGTATAATTCATGAAATAAAAATAAAGCATATCATCTATAAATAAGATCCATATATATAATATATATATATATATGCAGACATGTTGTATACATGAAAACTCTCTAGCACAAGAAGCCACACCATATACTTACCGACCTTCGTAACATCAAAGTATCACATCTCATCTAGAAAAGGAACACCTTAAAAGCACCGTAGAGATATTAGTATACCAACAACCGCCCCCCCCCCATACGGAACTATAAAAGCCACTTTCGGTTCGTCTGAATCTTAGGGGCATTTGGGCTTGCCCTTGGAGTTCTTCATGTCGCGGTAGCAAGGGCACTCGTGCTTGTTGCCGTACGTGCCAGAGGGGACGCACTGGCACTTCTGGCAGCAGATGCCGCAGTACTTGAGGCACCTGCCCTGCATTCCCGCCTTTGAGCACCTCACCGAGCACTTGGAGTCGCAGAAGCCTATCCTCCGCGGCCAATTTCAAAACCACTTAGTCAATGAATTTGCCCAAGAAAAGGAATCTACAGGCCGACGGGTTCTCCCGAAGGACCCGTCAGCAAGAATGTGAGAGCAAAATCCAGAAGTGAAATAGTGGAGCAAAACGGTTTCAAGAATCAGATTAATCAGAACTTACTCGACGGAAGATATCCGATCAAAAATCATTTATATGAAGGTGGTGGAACCAGTGTTCACTCCCTCTGAATTAATCCATCGAGTTTTTTTGGGTTTCTAATATATAATACGATGAACTCATATGTATCTCTTGCACCCACATTTAACTGTCGGGAAAAGCCTTTTTCTTTCTCTCTCTCCTGTAAAAGTCTAAATAATATATATACTGAGAGCACTGAGTTTACATGAGATGCATGGAAGGAGAGGAGGAGGAGGAGGAAGAGACTGATCTTACTTGAACCGGCCGCCATGGTGGACTCGAAGGAGGAGCTGAGGACGAGGACGCCCAGCAGCAGGATAGCTGCATACTTCTTCATCTTCCCTTCAAACACAGAAGAACCCTTCTGATCCCTGATATCTTGATCGAAGCAGGAAGAGAGAAAAGCTTGCTAATTACGGCAGGATATGGAAGAAATTCGAACCAGTATACGAGTTTCTGTGTAGGTTCCCATGGTGTGTGGCGATATTTATACTCATTTCTGGGGACTTGGCGTACGACATTAACATTGCCCCGCACGCCAACCATCGAAACCCGGTTCTCTCGAATGCTTCATCGATTAATATTCTAATCCTATACACATTTTTTGCCATTGAATTAATTCTGGGGGTCAGTATTTTCTTTCAAAATATAAATTTAAAATAGGATAGTAAAAATAGGAGAAGATAAAAGAGTATCGGAATTTTACAATGAGAATCGAACTTATAATCTCTTGATTATTAAATCAATGCCATGTTATTATACAAACCTCTCTTTTTAAAAAAAAAACCCTATTTTTTCCTTCTGTTTGCCACCATTTTAATCCAAAACCATCCATTTTGAACCTAGGATAGATCAACATATAGGAATTAATTATTCATCATCATAAAAAGCATTCTCTTCGTAAAACAAGTCAGCTGGCGGATTTGAAGCTGCTGAAATCATCATATTTTGTCTATATTCCGCATGATGATTCAGTTGCATTGTTTCAGCTCAAATCCGGGACTTGAATTCGACCGGTCCAGCCTTGGAGGGTGAGGGTGCTAATTAATATCAAGAACCTCCGCCTCATCAGGACATATTCTTGATTTTTCTTCTTACTTAATGAAAAGTAAATAATTCATCATAGGTGTACGTGCCCGAAATTAAAAAAAAAAAACAAATCTAAGGGAGTCATTAATAAAGAAACCCTAAGAAGTGTACCGTCGCCTCACCGATAATTTTTATGTAACAAACTTATTATTTCGTTAGACATTACTGATATGTTTCTTTTTTCCTTGTCGTCAAATAATATATCAACATGGATTGGTTCATATAATGTAAGATTTTTTTTTTTCGTGTCAGGGATTTCCCGATCGGAAAAAATTGTTACTAGAGAACTAAATATTTTAGTAAATTATTCGTTTCGAATCCAAATTAACCAGATATCTAATAAATTTCTGGACATTAATAATCCAGTGCAACAGATGATAATAATGGGAGGTCCCAGTCTCTCCTGCCAGGAAATGAGAGAGGGAGCGGACAAAGACTGTTGATGGATTAGGTTGCTTTAATTAAATTTCATGGGCCAACGCTGGCATAAGGAAAAAAAGGAAGAGCGAATTTACTTTCAGAAGAGCGGTACAGGCTGTCCCCTGTCGATTGATTCCCTCTGGAAATTACCTTTGCCCCCTCCTTTGGTTCAAGATTGATAGGGGAAGGGATAAAGGAGATGAATTTTTCTTTTCTTTTCTTTTTTTCCCTTATTTGGTTTTTTCTA